>PVIU01011443.1:0-64696 GCA_004026605.1 Ondatra zibethicus | reverse complement strand
TAATCTGTGTATTGATTGTTTTCTTATTAGCCTGCTGGTCTTAAGGATAACGAGCCAGCAGGTCAAAGTCTGTCTGTTCTGTGTTTCAGAGATTTCAATAATGAGAAGAGAGGCTTGCCGGGATGTTATGTAAAACTGCCAGCCCCTGGGTGGTACAGTTTCCCCCTAGAGGTTATAAGGTGAAATAAAGGAAAATCACTTAGACACACGAGGGAAGCTTCCAGGGCAGAGCGTCATTCTATCTGGGAATATGATTTCTAGGCATCTGGATCTAGAATCATCATCTAGAGGCAACTGTGGGCAATTCAAAGAGAATCAAGACTCAGAAAGGGTAAAGAGGGCTGGAATGACCATGATTGATCAAGTTCAATCTTGTGGGTAGGCAGAATCTGGTAGGACAGAGCCATTTTTCTTCTTGTTCTTTCATTAAATGTTTGCCTGTAAATTGTACTGAAATAAATTGAAACTTACAAGTTTAAGGTCCGTGTACTGATCCATGGCTTACTCAAATTAACACTGATGTCTAACAGAAAGACTTTACTGTACAAATCCTATGGATCTTGTGTTACAATTATAATTAATACTGGCTTGCCCTGTCACCTGGATATCCTGTCTTTTAAGAGAAGCTCTGCCCATTCCCAATCTCCCCCACTTCTTGCCCGGACGGAAGCTGATCTTGTGCCTCCTCACTTTTTTCTCTCTCTGTCCTTCTTCTGAAGAGGCAGCCTCTGCCTCCCCACCCCATTTCTTTCCTTTCTTTCTCCGCCCCTCTTTCTCTCTTCCATAACTTCCCTACCCTTATATCCTTCCCAATACCCACTAAATAAACTCTATACCCAAGCTCTCTGTCTGTCTCCCACCCACAGTGTCTAAGATGAGCATAGCTTCTTCTATCTATACCTGACAGTCGAGCAAAATGACAGTTTCTTCAGAGATGTCCAGAAAGTGAGAAGAAAGGGATTTAGACACAGGCTGCACAGAACATCTTCATTTTAAGGAGTAGGGCTTTTGAAAACAAAGATCAGAAAGTAGAGGAAGGGCTAAGAAAGGCCTGGAAAGTGAGGGAACTAGCCAGGAGAATGAATGTTGCAGTTTCCATGCGAAGCGTCCTCCACAGGCACACCTGTAGGAACATCTGAACTCCCGCTGGTGGGGCTGTTGGGGAGATACTGGAACTTTCAGGGGTATCTTCTCTGGAGGAGGTAGGTCGTAGGAGGCGTCCTTAAGATTTTTAAAGCCTGGCTTTCACTTTCCATCTCTTCCTGACTGCAAAGACAAGGTGAGCAACCGCCTAACTCATGCTACAGTGACTTCCACACTGTGCCAATTGCACTGTAAGCAAAAATACCCCCTTTCCCTTAAGATGCTTCTCAGATATTCAGCCAGAACGAGAAGAGAAACAGCTAATACAGAATGTCATGTCTTTTCCTGAGGAGGAAAAGCTGGCAGGCTCATTCCATTCCTGTACATGCGCTCTGTTGTTGTGAGGTGTCTTAGATTTTCCAAGTCTGGTTTGACTGCACCATGCCTAGTAGAGATAAAACAGTAGCACCAAGCAAGGCAACTACGTTAGTTCCTTTTCCTGTTGCGGTGACGAAACACCTGACCAAAGCACCTTAAGGAAGTAAGCACCTTGGCTAAGAGTTCAAGGATACTGTCCCTTAGTGTGGGGCCATCCTGGTGGCAGCTTGTCCATTGCATCCACAGTCAGGAAGCAGAACAAGATGAATGCTGCTGCTCACTCACTTCTGCTTCCGTTCCTTTATTAGAGCCAGCATCCCAGAGACTAGTGCCACCCATGCTCAGGGTGGGTCTTCTCACCTTAGTTAGCCCAGTTTAGAAAGTCCCTCCTGGACATGCCCTTAGGTTTGTTTCCATGGTGATTGTAAATCCAGACTGATGCTCAGGTTGACTGTGTCAGGACATTCAAAGCACAAAAGCTTCGTTTTTGCTACCCTGAAGCGGTCAGTAGAGACAGCCTCCTGTTTCCAGCCAGGTTCTCATCTGACCTCGAAAGAGTGGGGTGGGCAAGACGATAAAGGGAAAAGAAGGGCAACTTTGATTCTGTTGGTTACACAGATGCCCTTGTGCCCACAGATCATTAGGGGAACCAGGAAGGTTAATCAAGCAGGGTTGTCTCTTCAAAGGAGGAAACATTCATTTTCCACCCAGGACGCTGGGAGTAGCCTGGTGACCTGGTGACATTTGCTCTCTGTAGAGCCAGACCTTCCCCGCCCCCCCCCGAATGTTTATCCCAGACTATTCCCCCCACCCCCAGACTTTTTTCTTTAGCTTTTTTTTTCTCAGTCAGTAGAACCCATTCTTAGGGGAGACATCACAGGTGCTGTATAGCCCAAATGACCTTTATGCTATCTGTATGACCCAGCCCACACCAAATCCCCTAGGCCCTTAAGCTAGTAAATGTGATCTATCTCTAGAATCCAACTTCTTGGAAGAAATGCCATGTACTCTGAGTTGAGTATTGATATAATTATGCCTCCTTGTACACTAAGGATTGGATTGCACCAGGAAACTTTTTTTTCCCCGATTTGTACTGTGTTTAAATATGTTTATAATAAACTATCTGGGGTCAGACTCTCTAGAAGTTTGACCCAGCACCAACTAAGTCGAGTCAAACTGAATTTTGCTTCTTGCTTCTCACAGTTCGTTTCCCTGTCTGCTCTGATTCTTGCAGGGACCACCCCCGCCCCATGATTTGTCATGTGAAAGTAACAATTTGTACAGGAAGTAAGAATTCTGAGGCCCTCTGCAGCAACAGGATTCCATCCAGGAAATTGTAAGTGTCCCAGTTCCAATCCCTTAGCAGGCTTTGAGGCACTTATCCCAGAGCTTGCAAGTTTTACAGCCCTGTCCTCTTGAAGGGCTTCACTGCCTTCAAGAGCAAACCCTTGCAAAACAAGCCTGCAGGTCACACCACAAGGCACTAACAGAAATACTAGCGACAGGTCTCCTGTCACCAGCAGGTCTCAAGGCTGCAGCCACTGGTCTCTGGTGAAAGAGACAAGAATCAGCCCCTCGGCCTGCACTCATTGGCTGAATCCTAGAGTCTGGCTCAAACCCTTAGCGGTAGGAAGTCTTGGAAGAGGCCCTCTCTGTGAGTCTATAGCGTCAGCTAGGCCGAAACTGACTAGAGGTGAGTGTGCAAACGAGGTTAGAGATGGGGCCAATGAGTGAAGGATTGTCATGGAGTTCGCATTGTGGCTGGCAGCCATGGTGGCAGCAGGTCACCTGCTGCCTTTCCAGGTTGGTCCTGCTTAGAACTCTGGCTGTCAAAAGCTGGAGCACTCAGGCCGCTTCCTTGATGTCTGTGCTTCCGTTTCCCACCAGGGAGCTCCTAAGAGGGCCATTTGTCAGCAACTTTCATATCAGGGTTCCTCTGACCCCTCTCCACAAGATTGTTCTTATCTTCTCCAGTGAGGATTTTATAAAGCAAGCTGCCATGCCATCCAGTTCTAAGGACACTACCATGTGCAGTGTAGCATCCCATGGAGAAGGAACCCTGGACCTTCATGGCTTCAGTAGCCCCTGCTGAAGGTACATGCATCTGACTCCCATCATTGTTTTGCTAGCGTTTTTTTTTTCTCTCTCTCTTTTGCTCACTTGTGGCTTCTTTGCTCACTCCCTTGTTTATTTACTTGTCAATCTTTCTATTTCTTGAACATCGCAACACCTTCTCTGGGCCAGACATAATGGTGAGCATTAATATCTTACTCTATTTAACAGAGCTGTCGATCTTGTGAACACATGCTTTTGTTTCCATCTTTTCAAAGAAAAAAAAAATCTGAAACACAGGAGAGTTAATAATCCAAGATCTCAAAATTAGAAAACAGAAGAATCAAAATTTAAACCCAGGTGTGATTCAATTTAAAATGCCAGCTCTGTTCATTAAATAAAAATTGTTTTTCTTTTCCAGAATCCAAAACTCAAATCATGTTCATTTAGAGTGATTATGAAGCAGGATACAGTGTTACAAAACCTGTACACAGGGGAAAAAAGGGACAGCAAAACAAAGGAATAAAAAGATAAGAGAGCAATAATTGATAGATCCAAGGACATGGCTAACTAACTGTCTTGGTTTGGGTTTCTATTTTTGTGAAGAGTCACCATGACCATGGCAACTCTTATAAAGGAAACATTTAATTGGAGCTGGCTTGCTTACGTTTCAGAGTTTACTCCATTATTGTCATGGTAAGAAGCAAGGCAGCATGCAGGCAGATATGGTGCTGGAGAAGCAGCTCAGGGTCCTTATATATTGACGAGCACACAACAGGAAGTAGTCTCGGACACTGGGCACGGCTTGAACATGTGTGAAAATTCAATGCCTGCCTCCACAGTGACATCCTTCCTTCAAAAAGGTCACACCTCCCCCAACAAAGCCACGCCTCCTAAGAGTGCCACTCCCTTTGGGGGCCATTTTCTTTCAAACCACCACACTAAAGGACCCAGTGTCCCTGTTCCAAAATCCAAGGACCCTAGGGATCTTTTTTGCTTATTTCCTATGAAGAATTATAATTCATCAAGAGGTAATCCTGATCAAAATTAATTTATTGGTCAATTCCTCAGCCTTCAATATGAATTGGTAAAGGCTTGAGTGGCATGTCCACCTGTGTTCTGATATGGCGCTCCCACCGTGTGATTTCATGTGACAGTGAAAATGACTAGCCTACTGTGCTGGTTTGGATGAGAATAGCCCCGATAGGTTCAGATATTCAAATGCTTGGGTCCTGATTGGTGGAACTGATTTGAAGGGATTAGGAGGTACAGTCTTGTTGAAGGTGTGTTAACTGGGGTAGGCTTTGAGGTTTCAAAAGCCTTTTGTCATTCCTACTGTGGACTCTGCCTCCTTCTTGGAGGTCAATATGGGAGCTGTTAGCTGTTCCTGCCACCATCCCTTTGTTCCACCATCATAGACTCTAGCCCCCTGGAACCACAAGTCTAATTAAACACTTTATTTTATTAGTAGCTTTGCTCATGGTGTTTTGTCACAGCAATAGAAAAGTAACTATAGACCTACACTTACCAGCAACCACATGGATTCCTCCTTGAGGTAGATCATTGTTTGAACAAGTGAATAACAGAGTGGTAACTACAATGGTTATCTATTTTACAAACCTCTACCCTCCATCATCAAACAAAATACTGTGTCATCCAACAATTTGGTGATGAAAAGTCATGAGGAAGGGGAAATGAGTAAACTGTTTCCCATTCAAGCTGAGAACCTGAGTAGGATCCCCAGCTTAGGATCACAAAACATGGAATATAGGAGACCACATATATAGTCTCAGCATTGGCAGATAGACAAAGGAGGATACCTATGACTTGTTGGCCAGCCAGTTTAACTGAATCAATGAATTCCAGGTACAGTGAGAGACTGTTTCAAAAAAGAATAAGGTCGAGTGTGATAGATAAGGACACCCACCATCTGCCTCTGACTTACACACTCACATGTATAGGCACCTGCACACACATTACAAAGATGCACACATGCCCCCCCCAACAAACAACAATAAACATTTTTTAGAGCCATAAGGAAAAATTATGGGAAGAATAAACAAAAGTTTCACAGTTACAGCTTGTGTCATGGGGAGACCAAATGGTGCAGGAAAGGGCTATATGGGTAGATGCCGCGTCATTGGTTAAAAGCCTCAAGTTAAAAGTTCAGCTTGTAACTGTTCAAATTTGTATCTCATAAATTATTTGTGCTAAATAAATTATTACAAATGTGTCAGATATTAGTCAGTAACAGAGTGGCAGTGAAACTTTACTGACTACCACTTGCCTTTCCTAAACTACCTTGGGCATTCCCAATTACCACTAATAAATATTTCTCTTTCTTTCTCCAGGAGCATGTCAATCATGGTGTCTCAATGGAAGATTTTATTTTGAGCCTTATAATTAATATAGATGAGGACACTAGAAGTAATTTTGGATGTCAATTATAAGGAAAGGAGCTGTAAGGATATTATGTTGTGGTGTGTGTCTGTATGTCCATATGTGTGTGTGTGTGTCCGTGTGTGTTTGTTGTATCATATTTCCTTCAGAAGAAGAAACAAAATTATTAAAAAACTGTGTTGAGTTCTGTGTGATCTTTTCTGTTAGGAGAGACTAAAGAATTGTGGGGAAGAACTGGTTCAATTGTTATACTGACCAATCAGATATGCTTATCAGAAGGAAATAGCCAGGGAGGGGGAAAGTGAGCCTCTCTTTCAAATCCACAGCACTTCAGGAGCAATAGCTGTCCTACAGCTTTAGTGGAGGGTATACCTTACATAGGAAACTACGATGTACTACTATTTAGGACTGTTGTGGCTCAAACAGCAAAGTCGAACTTCAGAGTTAGCTGCCTTTGATCCTAGTGGAAATGTTTTCTCAGAACCTAGCATCCTGCAAAATTATTGTGGACTCTTGCCTACAGTGAAATCAGACTCCAGGATTTTGCATGAAAATCCATTTTGCAACCAATTCAAATCACAAAATCATCTTGCTATTTTGTTTTTGGAATATCTGCCAAGAAAGTAGGGCCAACTGCAGTAATAATGTATTTTCCATGTTGGAATCTTCATTATTTAAGCTGCACATAACTTGTGAGATGATAACTTCCCAGGGATGAGAGAGCACACAGTAACATGCTTTCTTTACACGCTCTGGAAGGCGCGGAACGAGATTCTCGCTGGCTAAGCCTCGTAGCTTCTTTCCCTTATGCCTCAAGCAAGTCTTTGGGACGCTACACATCGCAACACAGCTTTTCTTCATTCATTTTAATGCGAAGCAAGGAGTTGGGAATTTCTTAGGTTCAGAAACCGATGCAGTCTGACTCTGACCTTTCTCAGTGTGTTAAATGCCCTCCAGTCCTCTGCACTGGAGTGTGGCGAGCAGAGCTGAATTCTCATCAATCTCACGGAGGAAGGCAATACATCTGATCTACTGAATAGTTTCAAGCCACCGCTTCAATAATTCAAAATATGTAGTTGCAGTCCATTTGCTGCAAGAGCAGCTGCATCAGTGTCTAGAATCTGGGGCGTTGAATATTCATTCAAGATCTGATCCTTGTCTTCCACATCACCAATATCCAATTTCCTTATGCCCTTGCTTTAATCTTTAATTTACAAGAAGGATGGAGAATTTTAGCGAATGTTCTGCAGTATGAAAAAAAAAATTAACTAGAGATATTGTGACCTTCCTCTCTACTTCAACTATGGAGGTGGCGTAGCCTGTGACCTGGTACAACATCAGTCAGGTCCCGCCCAACTTCCTCGTCTGTGCTTGGAAGGAAGCATGTTGACTAAGGAGTGGCAGGTAGGAAACTCAGAAGTACAAAGGAAAAGACAGAAACACAGGAGAGCACTGGGAGGTAAATTCAGTGAATACTGAAAATCACACACATTTATTTTCCATACGCTTATATACCCCAAATCAAAAGGGGAGAGGCGGCAAAGGACTGCTTTCACATGATGCAAAGGCCAGAACAATCACTTGCTTCAATACTTGAAGCATCAAACAACTATATCCTTAGTTAAGTTCTCTGTTATTTAGACAGGACATGTAGCGACCACACCTTAGACCAAGCATCCTGTAGGCAGCCATTCCCTGGGTCAAACCTCCTGTCATCTCCTTGAAGGAGCAAAAATAGGCTTGAATCCTCTGACCTTCGGTCAAAGTGGAATGGATCCACCTCTCTGGGCCATCCCAATACCCAAAATACCAAGTAACCATACCCAAGGTCAGGGTTTCTTGGTTGTAGCCACACCTTGAGTCAGACCCATTGTCAATAACTTTGAAAGAGCAAGAGTAGGCTCAAACTCTCTGACCTTTAACCAAGGCTGAGTGGACGCACATCTGTGGGCCCCCACATGGAGGGGTTTCCGCTTAGCTGTTAGAAGAAGTGTTTGAAATCCAGGGGTATTTCTAAGATGCTAAAACATTATGCAAACAATTTCATCCACAAGGTAACACTTTCCCCTGCAAAATTTCCCAGAACTTAAAAGGACTTTTTTGAAGAGACTAATAAAGATATAATTTTCAAACTGCAAAAATTTTGAGTTTAAAGATTTGTTTTTATTTATGTGTATGTGTGTTTTTCTTGATGTGTGTATGTGCACATATATGAGGGTGCCTGCACAGGTAAGAAGAAAGCTTCTGCAGACTCTACAGGAGCTGGAATTACAGGTGGTTAGGAGCTGGCTGATGTGGGTGCTGAGCAGGAAATGTGGGCCCTCTGCAATAGCAATAAGTGCTCTTAAGTACTGCGTCATCTCTCCAGCCCCACGGATTTCATCTTTTAATAAGCAAAAGGTCAGAACTTCAAATTCCAAAGATTTTAATTATTAATTTAAATGATTACAAATAACAAAAAACAGCTAATTAGAGTCAAAATTCTGATCTTTGGCTTTAGCCTCCCTAAATGAAACTCAATTTCTAGTGTGTGTGTCTACTGCTCTGAGTTCAATCTCCAACAAAACCCTCAATATTAACTTCAAATCTTCTTACTCCTTCCTTTTGTTTCCAAAGCAATTTCCAGGCCCTAATTTCCCCCATGAGTTATTTTTATCCTATTAGGTTTCAAAAACATTGTTTCTAGAAAACAATAAGTGCAATAGACTGTGAGTATGTGCTACATTGAATAAGAAGCTGCCCAGCTATTTTCAAAATAGTCGTGTCTTTTCCATGTTCTTCTGAGAGTCAAGAAGTCTAGCACTGTCAGAGGCATCACTTGGAGCTTCAGGTTCCTCACACCTCTGTTTTGTTACGGATTTAAATGTTTGTCTCTATGTTTAGTTTCTGTGTAGAATCAGTGTGGCTATGCATACAGATTTGAGCTTGCTGACGGTAAGAGTAAATTTACGCTCCACCCACATCATATGTGTGTGTCTTCTCTGTATGCATGTATACATTCATGTTCATCTGTGCATATGTCTACTCTTATACATATTTGTGTGTGCTTGTGTAGATTGAGTGTCTTCCTTAGTCACTCTTCATGTTACTGTCATTTTTTTTTTTGAGATAGACTCTCACTTTGTTGCCCTGGCCAGCTTAGAATTAGATACATGACCAGGCTGGCTTCAAATCATAAAAATCCCATGCCTCTGCTTGCCAAGTGCTGGGATTAAAGACATGTGCCACCAAACCCTGTTAAATTTTGTTTTACATTTATTTAGTGTGTATTTGATGTGTGTGCATGTGTGTTTGTGTGTATGTGTGTGTGTGTGTCTGTGTCTGTGTGTGTGAATGCATACGCATGTAGAAGTCAGAGAACAACTCATGGGAGTCTGTTCTCTCTTTCCATCGTGTGGATCTTAGACTCAAACACAAGTCTTGAGGCTCAGTGGCAAGCCCCTGCTGAGCCACATTCTGTTGTGTGGCAGGGTCTCTCACTGAATCCAGAGCTCACTCAATGGCCAGCCTGGCTGGACAGTGAGTTCCAGGGAGCTCTGTCTCTGCTCTGCTCCGAGGCCAAGCTCTCAGAAGCCTGCTTCCAGGCTTGGCTTTTCTGTAGATGGGGTGGGTGTGAACTCGGATTCTCATGCTTGTACAGCAAACACTTTGCCAACAGATCCATCTCCCTGATCCCACATATACACTTAAGAAAAAAAAAACCAACTTATTTTGAAAAAAGACCGACAAGAGTTTGCAAAAACAGTGTGAAGATTTCCTTTGCTACCTAAAGGTAGCCAGCTTTCTCTAATATCATCTTGTATAACCATATTAAATTACCAAACCAGGAAATTTGTCACTGCTATTTGGTTAGTAATAGGGCCTCTTCAGTTTTCACTGGGTCCTGAGGACCTTTTTCCTTATGTTTTTCCATATGTTTTTGTGTATAATTCTATTAATTTCATTATCCATACAGATTTATGTAACCACTTCTGCTTAAGGATACAGGACTAATCTGTCACCATAATGAACGTCCCTCCTGCTAACGTTTGCCACTCTTCTCAGTACTGACCTCTGATAGCCATTACTTTGTTCTTCCCCACTTTTCCTCCTCCACTGAATGTCATACATGTGGAATCCTGCAGGGCCCAACGTTCTGAGACTGGCTTACTTCATTTAACACAGATATAGGCTTTGCAAATAGATTTTTAGGTCATTGGTTCATCTTTTCGTCATCTTAACAAGGCCATTCAGCTAGCAGATGTCTGACATTCTTTTCCTTTACTTTCAGAGCCTTGTCTGAAACTTTGTATCTAACTTGAGGTAACACATATTTCCTTTTAAATTTGTATACTTTTCATTTTGAAACTTACTTTGTAGACCAAGCTGGCCTCAAACTCACAGAAATATGCCTGCCTCTGCCTACTGAGTGCTGGGATTAAAGACATGGGCCACCATGCACTGTTGTGGGAGGCTGCTTGCTCATTTCCTGGCTGCCCAGACTCCCAAAATAATCACACAGAAAACTATATTATTTAAGTCACTGCTTGGCCAATCACTTAAGTGCATTGCTAGCTAGCTCTTACATCTAGATTTAACCTATTTCCATTTTTTTAATATATTACCACAAGGCTCGTGCCCTACCAGCAAGGTTCCAACTGGCAGCTCACATCTTTCCCCTCTGGCAGCTACATGTCGTCTCATGACTCCGCTTTCTTTCTCCCAGCACTCAGTTTAGTTTTCCCTGCCTAGCTCTACTTTGCCCTATCACAGGCCAAGCCAGCTTCTTTATTCATTAACCCATAAAAGCAATGCATGTACAGAAGGACTTCCCACACCAATGCACAACAATACCTATGCTTTTTATATAGGCATTGTAATAAGTCTCTGAATGGGTGAAAACTGCTCAAAATGTTTCCTGACGAGCACAATTCATGTGAAAAAAATGTGAAGAAAAAGTCCAAAACATGGCTGGAATTTTTCTTTACAACACTGTGGTCATAACATGAGGAGTCAAACCACTCAAACTGTAAGAGAAAAAAATAGAATATGTTCTAAAATGCTGCATATTTACTATTTTAAATAGTAAACCAGATTTATGAAAAATACATGCAATTAAAAAGATCATAACCATTTATTTATTTCTATCTCAGTATCTAGAACTTTCATTAAAACATACCATTGAACATAAATTACTTGAAATATTTTGTAGACCTGTGGAAAGTTTAAGGATGCTTTCTTCCTTCTTTTTCTTCCCTCCCTCCCTCCCTTTCTTCCTTTCTATCTTCCCTTCTTTTATGTGTATGTCTACATGTATGTTTGTATGAGTGTATGCAAACTTGTATGTGAAGGTGCTTTTGGGGGCTGAAGAGGCATTGGACACCCAGGAACTAGAGTTATAGATGGCTGTAAGCTGCCCAATGTGAATGGTAGAATCCAGACTCAGGTCCTCTGGCAGAGCAGCAAGTACTCTTAACCTCTGGGCCATCTCTCCAGCTCCATATTTAAGAATTTTTTAAATTAACATTTCTAGTTAAAAATTTTAAGATAAAATATAAATTACATGGGAATATATTTGTAAATTTTTTTCAAAGAACAATGCAGGACATTTAGAAACATTTGAAAAATCTTTAAGATATATAGTGGCAATGTTATAATAAAACATTAAGAAATGATTAGGTTAGCTATTTCATGACAAAAGCCATAGTCCTAACTGTATATGATGAATAAAATAACTTTTTAGATATTAATATTAGTAATAACCATTCCTATGGTACTTGGCAAGAAGAACAACTTACTGCATGGGGACAGTCACAGCTTCTGAAATACGTTACCATACCATCACTGTCTCAGATAAGCACTTTACACACGTCACAGTGTTACAATCATGAATTTAATCCCTGGGTGAATGACATCACCCTGTTCGATATTCTCGTACACTCATTGAAAACTTTAGGGCTCAAAGAATGCTATATTTTATTGTCATTGACCCTCATTCAAACATTAGTATAACTGGAATTATTGTTTTTTTAGATTACAGGGACTGGTGTGACTGTTCATATTTGTAGTGTTCTGTAAAGAGAAAAGAACTGCGGCTGATCCGTAGAAAAGCTGCTGTGTGAGATTCTATATGAACTGCTGGCTCTACACACAGGCCGTGGCCTGCTGAGGGAGGGCTAGTGCCGAGCTGGGCTGGCGGCTGGCAGTGGAGCTGGGGCTTCTAAACCCAAACGTTGGGTACAAGATGAAGTCACAAAATAATCCCACACAAGTTAAGAATTAGGGATAATAAAAAGGGTTATTTATTTGAGGGGGAAAACTTACAGATCACAGTCCCAAACAACAGTCCTCTCATCGCAAACGGGGAAACAGAGAGTCTAGTTGCTGGAATGGGAGCTAGAAGCAAGAGGGAGCACCGCCCAATTCGCCGGTGCTTTTTAAAGTATAAGAGACCACGCCCCAGTGGGCTGGTATCTTAAAGGCTATTGGCTGAAGGAACGGAAGGTGCTCCCACAGCAGTGTTCTGAGAAGGTCTTGCACCACTCAGCTCCTTATTGTGACGAAGGTAGTAGGGATGGCTTCTTACATGATAAAACCTGAGGCTAGAGGTTTGTTGTCAAGCCTGAACACACACACACACACACACACACACACACACAGAGAGAGAGAGAGCGAGAGAGAGAGAGAGAGAGAGAGAGAGAGAGAGAGAGAAATGGATGGGAAACACACTTTTCAGTGTATGTAAAATCTATACTCTTTTGTAATGTGATTTACTACAAAGCATGATCCTTCGCATTTTCCATACTTATTATGTAAGTGTGTGCACCTCTTACCTTAAATCTAGAGGGAATTCATGTCAGTGAAGAGAAAGTAAGACATTTTGCCTTATACTGTGAATGACCCAGAATTCACTGCTGCCCAAGGCTGAGATTTAATTTACATAACAGACACTCTAACAGTCCTCAATGTTTTCAGGAGAGAATTTCCTAGAAAATACGAAAGCTTCCCACTCAGAGCACTTGGTATGCATTGTATAGCTGCTATCGTCTGAACTGACTATAAAAAATAAGCAAAACAAAACCAATCCTTATGATTTATCGTCTGTTAAAAACACACAACACAGGAGACACTGTTTTGTGGTTGTGCAGTGAATGCTAAGATCCCTGAAGGACAGTGCTCTGATGTGGATGGAGCTGAGCTGGGAGGAGATCTTTATTCTGATTCCAGTGCTATAGCGTGCAACTGTGAAATATGGCACTAGAAAAATGGATTCCTATTAATTCTCATTAAAAAGCAATTGATAGGGAGAAGGTTTATGTTATGGCTCAGGAGGTGATTTGAGATAATTCATGGATTTCAATCATCCCATACGCTCTCTGCTATTATAGAAAATTATCTCTAACATTATCTACATGTACATTATATTTGTTTCTTTGACAGTTAATTTAACCAATAGCAGAGGTGTATTTAACATATTATCCCTATTATAGTGAAGAATGTGAGAGAAAAAGAAAGAAGAAGGAGGGGAGGGAGCTAATAGTTACTGAACATTTACCTTAAACAGGGAACTTTGCTCCTCATAAATCAGACCACAAGAGCCTTGAGGGGTCATTTTTTTATCAACCGTCTTTCCATAAACAAACTCAAAGTCCTGAGGATGTTATGTTGTAGATTTTAGATGTTCCCTAAAGGCCTGTATGTTGAAGGCTTGATGCTGTTGGGAAGCCGTGGGGTCTTTATGAGGTCAGGTTTAGGGAAACATCTAGGTTTTCAGGAGCAGGCCCTAACAGGGAACTGTGGGACCCTAGTCTCTGCTTCCCTTTCATGTTCTGCTTTGGGGTGAAGTTCCTTCTCACAGGCTTCCACCATGATGGTGTGTGCAATCACAGGTATAAAACAATAATCCACCAAGGTGTGAATCAGATAAACCCTTCTTTTTTTTTTTTTTAAAAAAAGTGAATTGTTTAGGGTCTTTGTTACAGTAAAGGAAAGCCAGCTAACACTCAGGACACCATGCCTGGGCTAAGTCTTCAGTTCTTCAGAACCCTGCCCTTGGTCTCTAAGGCTTAGAGGAACTCCTAAGTGTAGCAAACTTTCTTGTGGGACTATCTTTGGAGTGCCAGCCCCCAAATAATGGCTAGGAGATTTATTATTAATAATCTTGGCCTTAGCTTAAGCTTCTTTTCGAGTAGCTCTTATAAGTTAATTAACCCATAGTTTTAAATCTACCTTCTGCTGCATGGCACTTGTCACCTCATCGCCATGCTACAAATCCTGATCTCAGAGTCTGCGGGCGAATTCTGCAGTGCCTTGATTCCTCATCCTTTTCCTCTCTCCTGGGAAATCCTGCCGATTCTCTCCTTTCTTAGTATTGGCCGTTCAGCTCTTTATTAAACCAATCACAGCAACACCCACTGTGTTGTTCACGGAGAGTGAATAAATATTCTGCAACACCCAAGCTTGGTTAATGTGCTCCATACCATGTTGAAGTGTTTTGCCTGCACGTATATCTGTGCACTGCCAGAAGAGGTCAAAAGAAGGTTTCCAATTCCCCGGAACTGGAGGTACATATCATTCTTTGTTTATGAGCCACCATGTGGGTGCTGGGGATTGAAGCCAGCTCTAAATTAAAATGGAGATCTGTGTCTCTCTAGTTCAAGGCTAGAAATAAACACTTTGTTTTTCTCCATCTACAAAGCCAAACTGAAATTCTTTCTCTATTTGACACAGAGGTCAAAAGGCTGAGGGGATGGCAATGGGGAAAGAGAAGAAAGGCCCTTTACGGCCATACACAGCTTTTTTTCTTTGGATTTCAAACCTACGTATCCTTGTTGAAATCAGAGTCCTGTCTCTTGCAGGTCCTGTTTTCTGAGAAAGCTGGGAATTTCTGAGTTCCTTTGTTCTTCCTTCAGCCCTCCATCACATGTTAAAAAATTCTTCCAAACCTTCTATAGCTTTACAAAGAGGGTTGTGTGTGTGTGTGTTTGTGTGTATGTGTGTCTGTGGAGGGGGGGTGTCCAAACAATTTCTCCCATCTCTTTTCCCTTCTTCTCATGTCTGAATGTCTTAGTATTCTAGAGTCCCAGGGTATCTGTACCACTGGCCTAACTTTTAATCAGTTTCTGTGTAAACTCATGCCCTTTCTATTACAGAAGGCTATTTCTCACAAAGGTTATCTTTGAGTCTCTGGGTAAAGAAGGAAGACTTGCCACGATAGATCCTTGCCTCCAGGCTTTTCGAATCAGGCCTTAAGTCATTTAGGCCACAGGCTACAAACGTGCCTCGCCTGATGACTCCTTATGCAGGCCTTCAGCACATGAACAGAAAGTGTGTGGTATCTATACACATCCTTTCCTCGGTTCGCCCTTCTTCTGCAGGTACTCATTAAGTACCAACTATGCACCAGGCACTGAGAAAGTAATGCCCATAAAAAAAGGAATGAGACCGGCCCTGCCTTAAGACACAGAGGGCAGGCAGGTTACGGGTTAAACACTGTGTGAAGGATAGAAGATGATCAAGTCCATCCGGTGGAAAGCAGAACATCTGCGAGCAGAATGGGACAGGCGTGAAAGGGCTAAGCAGGGTCTGCCCAACCACAGGAGGCATTAGTGATGCGATGCCCTTCCTGTGGGGAAGAGCTTACCATCCTGTCTATAGCTATCCCTGTGGGATCTTCAGAAGAGATGAGAAGTTTGTGCTTTGATGGGACTGACTAGCTTGAGTTGTTTTTGCAGTCAGTGCATTTGGTCACCGTGCCTGGCACTCACTCAGATCTTTCAGGATTAGTTCTATGATGAGGTATCACCATGGCCTGAGTAAAGAATCTGACCGTGGCTGTGTATTATCTATGTAAGCAAGGTAAAGCTGCATAATGCTATCACATTCTTGCAGTCCCAGAACCAGGGAAGCTGAGAAAGGAGGTTTGCAAGCTTGAAGCCAACCTTACCTATATAGCTATACCCTCTCTCAACTCCTTCCTGTCAAGACAATACAAACCAAACCCAAGGTGTATTTGAAAAGCCCCTTGAAATGCAAACTAAGCTGGGAGTCTTAGTCACAGACCTGTCACTGTAAGAGCCAGCCATGATAAACTAATATGAACAGATCACCCAAAGGAAGTTCTTTACTTCCAACCATTATCACCTACTGTAGCGCACAACGCCTGTCTGTGCTCCATGCGCTACCATACAGTTCGCGAGCTTCGGGCAAGGGGCTGGAGGTTGAAACACACAAAGACACACAGAGACAGCACAGACAGAGACACGGACCTCTAGTCACTGGTAAGAAGCCCTTTATTCAATAGCACCATGGAGGCTTATATACCCAACAGTCAGGTGGGCCAACAGGTGAAAACCTTATCCTCTGATCCTCAAGGCAACATGTGCTCGTGAAGCAGAGCTGGTAAACAATTATGACACAGCTTTCAGTAACTCAAATCAGAAGGAAAGTAACCTCTAGCAGGGAAGAGCAACTGGAGGCCAGGACTCCAAATGGTCACAACATCTCCCCCCTAAATTTTTTTATAAGACAGAAGACCCTCCTGTCTTAGGTCATCTCAGAAGAGTAAACCCTTACCTGTAGGAGGGCCCTCTTCTGTAGAAGTTGCCCATCTTTGGAGGAGTCTTCATTGTTTGTGCAGTGTTTGCAACCAAACCTGGGGTACATCTGAGTTACTGGCCAACAGGCTCAGAAGGACTTGCTAAGTGACCATATGCTGCATTCTCATGGATTGTCTGATCTTACACAGAATTCAGAGATGAATGCCCATGGCAATAGGTGTTAAGATTGCCAGCAAGACAGTCCCCAATCACCACTGGACCCAGCCTCACATTTGGGCTATGATAGTCTACCAACCCTTTGGCTGAAACAGGGAGCACACAGGTATCGACAATCTGGTGTGCTAACTGTAACATTCCAAGGGCTATTCAAGTAACCATTGAGCTGTTTCACCATGTAAGAGGCATTAGCAATATTAACAGATGTCACACAAATGGAATGATAAAAGTGTAAACAAGACATTTGTTGTACAAGCCATAAGTCCACCTGCTCCTACAATAGGGCAGTCTGTTGATTTAAATTCAAAAGTTCAAATTTAATGTGGACATTCAGGGCATTCTGAGTCTGGAGAGCATCATTGACTTGTCTTGCCAATATATCCACGGTGTCCGACACCAACGATGTTTGTGCCATTGCCAGTCCTGCGACCATGGCTGCAGCAGCAGACACCACGATGACAGCAACCACCACACCTGTCACTCCAAAATCTCGTTTCTCTCGATACAGGGTCATCTCAGTCTGCTTAGTCTTTTTGGTAATTGGCAGTGGTATGATGGTTGGTACCCGAACCAACAATGCAGCACTGGAGTGGTCATCCCAGCAGTCGCTCTGGAAGAACAACCAAGAAGATCTTTTCCCCCAAAGGTGCTATTCCATACGGCATAGGCCCCAACCGGCCCAGGCAGCATGCAGGCTCAGAGACCTTCCGCAGCTACAATGCAGGTTTCGCAGGTGCTGAGGGTAAGCCTACCGCTCATGCCACAGACTCTTGGGCATGCAGAGCCTGGAACTGCCACCGTCTTCTCCTTGCCCCGCTGCTGCCTTCTCGGGGCAGCCCAATGAGGTCTGGGCTCCAGCACTTGTTGTCGCACTTGCTGATACTCCTGGTATCCCCCAGGCTGGGCACCGACTGGGCCAGGGTAACGTGCCTTTCACCACAGCCGCCTAGCAAAGCTCTGCTCCGGCTGCCTTCTAGCCCCAGCTGCATTCATTCTGGGTCCAAACTGCTGCATGGAGTGGAGCAGAACTCAGGAAAGTAGGTTTGCTGCTCCAGAACCACTGAAGGGGCTCCACTTAAATAATCTTTTAGGGAAATTGGGTGTTATCAACCTGTCTGGCTACTTCCTGCTGAGCAGGGGGCGCTGCATTCTTGGGGGTATTTTACTGCAACATTTCAGGAGGTCTAGGTGAATCACACCACATAAATCTGGAATAAATCCTCAGGTTCTCATCCTCTGTGGAGACAAAAGCAGAACCTCCCCTCCAAAGCATCAAATCCTCAAGCCCATATCCTAAAGTAAAAATACTTTTCTTAGCAGTTCCCAGAATCAAATGTCTTTCTCCAGTCCAGAACACAAAAGACAACACAGTTAACATACACATTTTATCTTTTTGAGCTGTATACATTCTATCTTTTTGAGTCCTTCAATTCACGCTCCTGCCTCCTGTTTCAGAGGGTGTCCCGTCTTAATTCCCTAATACGTCCCTAGCCGGGGACGACCCTGTCCGTTTACCCCTCTTTCTCGGTTGGACTTCCACTTGCCATGCCTGCATGGCCTGGAACCAAAACCTGAGCGAAGGACGTTGGGATTAACACATACCCCAATCCACCCTCACCTTCCGAGGGCGACCTCTCAGCATTCCCTAGTTCCCGATCTCGGTGGAATCTCCATTTGCAGCGCACAACGCCTGTCTGTGCTCTATGCGCTACCATACAGTTCGCGAGCTCCGGGCAAGGGGCTGGAGGTTGAAATACACAGAGACAGACAGAGACAGGTCCATACCTCTAGTCACTGGTAAGAAGCCCTTTATTCATTAGCACCATGGAGGCTTATATGCCCAACAGTCAGGTGGGCCAACAGGTGAAAACCTTATCCTCTGATCCTCAAGGCAACACGTGCTCGTGAAGCAGAGCTGGTAAACAATTATGACAAAGCTTTCAGTAACTCAAATCAGAAGGAAAGTAAAGATCTCTGGCAGGGAAGAGCAGCTGGAGGCCAGGACTACAAATGGCCCCAACAACTTACCAGAGTAGGACTCAGCCATCAATAAGTTTAATGGAGGCCTGAGTCTCAGTAGTTTACCCTGAAGCAATACCTGGTTACAGGAAGGACCATAAACTAAGATTACCTGAGCACCACCCAAGAACAGACCATCCAAAGGAAATGCCTAATGTTCCAACTGCTGTAGATAGGATCACCTGCCAGTACACACTCACCAGGGCACCCCTAGAGCCAATCAAGGACCCTGAACCTCAGAAACCCCTTAACCCCACCTTTACTACTATAAAATCCCAACTCTAACTGAGCTCGGGGCTCTCTGTTTATTCCAATAGATTGGAAAAGTGCAGAGACCGAGTTTGCACACTTGCATAAAATAAAGGCTCTTTGCTTTTACATACGGGACTCAGTCTCCTTGTTGGTTTTTGGGGGACTTGGCGGATTTGGGCATAACACCACAAGTTTCATGCATCAGAGTTGAAGGACTTTTTCAGGCAATGCACAGAAACTTACATGAGCTTCATGATCCCATTGGTTTATTTCTGTTGCAGCCCGAGAGAGCCATGTTGATGTTATGCATAAAGTGGGATTGTGGAGCTCAGGTGGATCGGATCCTTTCACTAGAATGAATGTGAACCTGCCAGTCCTTCCCCAGGAGGTCAGTGTTACCTTTATTACAGTGGATAGTTGAGCAAACCTGGTTTTTGTCCTATAGGGAGATACAATTAGTTCCAATGTTACTTTTACCTTATAGATATGCCTATGTCCAGAACAATGACAGTCACCATATGTCCTAGCACACTGAATCACCACATTGTTCTTACTAAGAAAATGAAAATGGTCTTCCTAAGGAAATAATTATATTTTTTAAAGACACAGACTACATATATATATATGTAGTTTATATATATGTTTTTTGAGACAGGGTTATTCTGTAGCTTTGGAGCCTGTCCTGGAACTAGCTCAGGCTGGCCTCAAACTCACAAAGATGCTCCTGCCTCTGCCTCCCGAGTGCTGGGATTAAAGGCGTGCGCCACCACTGCCCGGCAACACAGACTATGTTTAACTTTTTGAAAATTAAGTTCAAAAGTTTAAACCAAACAGGGTCCTAGCTCTGACAGTGGGAGTCAGGGGGAATGCTGGTTCCCACCCCTATCCAAGAAAGTATTTGCAACTGATGTATTCTGGGAAAAGGGGACATTGGTTTTTTCAATGCAGTGTCCCTGGTTGTATCAAACACACTCCAGAGCACATCACATGCCCAGGAGTCGTTGACCAACACAAAACAAATTCCAGTCCACACTGGGTTTGTTGTTGTTTTTGTTTTGTTTTGTTTTTGTTTCATTGGGTTGCTCATTTTCTAGTTTTTGTTTTATTTTTTGGACAAAAAATAACATGAAGTTGAGTGGGTGAGGTGGCAAGGGAAGGAAAAAGCATAATCAAAATACATTGTATGAAATAAAATAATACTAAATAAAAATTTTTACTATTATTAGTGTATAAACACACATTCACCGTGAAGACCAGAGGACAGCTTTTGTGAACTTGATTTTCTCCCTCCATTTTTATGTGGGTTCTGGGGATCAAACCCAGGTTGCCAAGCACCATTACCTTTTGGGCCATCTTTCTGGCCCTGGGATTATGTTTAATTTTATTATTTTACCTCAAGATTTTTATTTGAAAAACCAACATGTAGGGCTAGAGCAGTGACTCCTCAGTCAAGAGTACACAGAGTACTCCCACAGAACTAGGTACCCTTACACTATTGGTGTCTGTGCCTCACAAGTGCCTGTAACTCCAGTCCCAGGAGATCCGATGCCCTTGTCTGGCCTCAGTGAACACTACATGCAGATAGTACTCAGGACAAAGAGCAAAGTGCTCTATCTTATAGTGTTCTTTGTTCTGTTCAGGTCCACAACATATGGTGTTCTTGTGTGCACCTCAAAGGTACACCCGGAAATAATAAGGATGTAGGTACCCTGTGTTCTAGTCAAGTGGACTTGCAAAATTAACCATCACAAGGATATGCCAAAAAAGCAAAATTTTTTAAATTAGTCTTTCCATTATGACCATTAAGAAACAATTGTGAATTCCCACAAAACCCTGGTGGATGTGTGTGTGCGAAAATATGCATGTATAAGGCAATTCTAAATTTTAATTTGAAATGCAAATTGCCCATAGCAATGATAATTATGAAAAAGAGCAAAGTTAATGACCTTATACTACCAGATATGAAGATTTATTATAAAGTTATACCAATTAAAAACAGTGAAGGATTGATACAAGACTAAAACAGACAGATGGAACAGAGTGTAGAAGTCAGCAAAAGACTCGTGTATGTGTAGCCACGTTTTGCTTTCTGGTAGTAAATACGCCTCTAGAGCACACTGAGGAAAAGGTAATGATTTCAGTAAGAGGGGCTGAGTTAATTTATATTCATATAGATGAAAATGAATGTAAACCTCTATCTTATGTCACATATAAATTTCAGATGAATCCTAGGCTTAAGTGCAAAGAATAAAGAATTGAAGCCTGTACTGGATCGATGGCTCAGCAGTTGAGAACTTGTTCTTCCAGAGGCTCTGAGCTGGATTCCTAGCATTCACAACTGGTGACTCACAACTGCCTTTAACCTCAGCTCCAGAGGAGTCAACACCCTCTTGTGGTACTCCCCCATCTTTCTCTCTCTCTCTCTCTCTCTCTCTCTCTCTCTGCCTCTGTCTCTCTCTGTCTGTCTTTCTGTCTGTCTGTCTCTCTCACACACACATACATGTTCTTTAAAACAGAAATTAAACGTCATAGAAAAAAATTTGGAGGAATGTCTTCACCCCTTCACTGAAGGTGATGCTGTATTTAAAGAAAGCAAACATGTAACATGTACTGATCATAAAAAAAAGATTGAGCGTCTTGATATTGAAATCTTAAACCTATTAAACACCCGTAAATGAATAGAAAGTCAGCAGTGAAGTGATACTTGCAGTACGTGCATCTGAATAAAGAGCAATCCACACCCAGAACAGATAATAAATTCCTGTGATTCAGACATTGAAAGACCGATTCAGCTGTACAAGATGGATGATTTACTTGAACAAGCATTTTACTACAAAGCAGATGATACAAACTGACCACAAATATATGTGTATATTGTGTGCCTTGTCAGTAGTTATTAGGGAAATGCAAATAAAACCACAGGGGCTTGAGGGATAGCTCAATGGAAGAGAATTTGCCTAGTGTACAAGAGGGACTACCTATACAAGAGCTACACAAACAAGAGCTTTAAAAAGCAACGGAAACCCAAGTGTATATAAGCCCACACCCACAGAAATAGATAAGCTAAAGACTGGTGACACAGTACTAAATATTGGTGTGAATATGGGCCAACCGGAGCTCTCAGCCTGTGCTAATGGGAGGGTAAATCAACCAAGTTATTTACAAAAGCTGACACTCTCTTCTAAAACTAAATCCATACCTAACAAGCAACAAGGCAGTCTTAATCCCAGACATTTACCTGGTAGAAATAGTTCAAATATCTACCTAAAACACACCAAGGACGTTCATACTGCTTTATTAACAATGGGTAAAACTTGTAAAAAATCCAAATCCCATGGGAGATAGATGATGTGTATTCATATAAAAAGAGACACTGTGTAGCAATAAAAATTAATATACTCTAGGTATATTAATATGGATCAATATAGTAGATATTGGGTGAACATAAAAGACAGACATAAAAGACTTTTTATGCCTTTTTATGATTAGATGGGCTAAATAAACTAGTTGTACCACAAAAAAACTGACTTGAAAAGTAGACTGAGTTTTCAGGGGGAAATTGGCTGGACAAGAACATAGGAGTCTCCTGTCATGTTGGCAGTGGGTTATATGTTGATCTGGATAATGCTTATCTGAATGCAAAACCTGAATGACTTATTTCAGGTTCCTTAAGCTCATATTGACCAGATGGAAGAGTGACAGGATGTGGGGTGGAGAGGGACAGGAGGCAGAGGAAGAAGAGCAAGAGGAGGAGTGCGGAGAAGCATGGGAAGGATGGAGCATGGGAAGAGAAGCAGAACCAGGAACAACCGTGTGAAAAGTCATGAGTTCAAATACAAAAGTTACATTTTTGAAACTATAGATATTTTTCACAGACTCAGGTCAAATGACGTTTTCCAGACTGACATCAATTTAAGAAAAGTCAAATATTATAAGGAAAAAAATACCATTTTTCTTTCTTTGAGTTAAAAAAGTTAAGGTCATAGAATATGTTGTAACTTTTCTTAGAGAATGAACAAATTATTCGAATGGTAGTACTTAAATAATACTGACATGCAATTTTAATGTACTCTTTTTAGATGAATTTGTTTTTCCAGATGCTTAAGACTGTTTACTTTAAAATCAAATCGATTTATCCATGTTTATTTAAGCTCTCCATATAATAATTTGTTGGCAGTTACATTAAATATTTGTGCTTGAATATTAGAAAATAAACAGTGAATTTTTCTTCCTACAAGAAGGGTCAAAGCAAGTGCAAAGCCAGCCTGACTCCCTGAGTTCAAGCCCCACAGTAGAAGGAAGGAACACCTCTTGAACGTTGTCCTCTGGCCCCCAGATACATGCCAAAGCATGTCTGTGCCCACCCCCACACATCCATTCGCACCCACACACCGTATACACACAATAATAATAAATATTTTTCTTAAAAAAGAAGTGAGTATTACACAATGGTGTTTATTTATTTGTTTGCTTAATGGGCATGCTTGTGCCTGAGTTTTCTCTTTTTTCTAATCAGCCCTGCTGTACTTAGAATAACATCCCTGGCTTTCCTCCATCTCCACCTTGCAAGAGGGCAGGGAGACAGCCGGACTCCTTAGCCACCTCCATAACCTGATAAGCCAATTCCATTTGACAAATCACCTCACCTCTACACACACACTGGTCTCATCTCCCTAATACAATGTGTAAGTGATTTAAGTAGTAATTAGGATTTGTGATAGGGGAGAATGATAGAATTGTCACAGACCCAAAACTGTTTCTGCAGGCATGGTAATAACTACTGTGCTCAACAGAAAGGATGTGAAACTGTTCAAACACTTTGAATATTCATTTTAAATGCTTTTTGTTTTGTGATCATTCCTGCTGTTGCATCATCAACCTGTTAACTAAATGTGGCTTGAGTAGTTCATGGTAACTGGATTATGTCTATTTTAATATAGTTAAAATTAATTATAAATAATTCAAATGTTATTCTTTTTACATATAGCAATATTATATCATTAAAATTCTCGAGCAAAGGTATCATTATCAATGTTGCTAATATTTGTAGGTTTTAAGTAATGAACTTCAAATGTATATAAAGAGTGACAAGGAAAAAAGATCCTAATAAAGTAATTCTAATGTTTTGATTTAGTAGAACTCAAACATTACAGGAAAGTGTGCATCTTTGGAGAAACTGGATTAGCTTTAGAGAAGTTTACATTTTTACTGTCTATGTGATCAAGAAAATCAACTCAAACACAAGCATTGCTGAATGTTTCATTAATTGTTTTCTACTTGTTTAGTTTTAGGGAAAAATAAACCCTGAACTTTGGGATGTCTAAGTCATTAGATCATCTAAAGATTGAGGTTGCAACTTATTATATTTACCATGTACGTAAATGGCTCAAAGAAAAAGAGCTTTAAAAAAAACTTAAGGTAAGTGAGATGGCTCTGTGGGTCAAAGCATTTGCCACTGAATGCAATCCCTGAGGCTCAAATGTTAGAAGGAGAGAACTGACTCCTGCAAGTTATTTTTTTTATTGAGCTCTACATTTTTCTCTGCTCCCCTCCCTGCCTCTCCCCTCTCCCCTTCTACCCTCCCCCAAGGTCCCCATGCTCCTAATTTACTCAGGAGATCTTGTCTTTTTCTACTTCCCATGTAGATTAGATCTATGTCCCGAAAGTTATTTTATGTCCTCCACATGTCCACCATGGCATGTCTGTGGCCTCCTAATACATAAATAAGTACATGTAATTAAAAAATTTAAATCACAATTTCTTCAAGAGCTCTCAGCTTGGTCACATGGGAAACATAAGCATGAACATAGGTATCATACAGACTTAGCAAAGCTGTCTGTACCCTAGCGTGTTTCTTTTTTCAGCAAAGACATTTGCCTATGCTATTTTAACCTGAAATTTCTCATTTTTGATTCAGAACTTCAGAGTCATGGATTAGCTCCTTAAGCCAATGTTGAAAATGATATTTGAAAATGCCAAGGGACACAGGCAGCTTAGAAGAAAGATGGACACGTTCTAAACTTAGGTCTTATAAGAGATGAGCTCAAGTCAAGACAAAAGGAGAATATTTACAGAATGAGGAAGGCATAGGAGCCAAACACTGAGTTGCTGCAGTGTGACAAACATGATGTGTAATTCCATATGTGACAGAGGAATAAAGGGATGAAAAATAAGAAACCTTGTGTGCTCATATGCATCAGGTCATCCCCAAAACTGGCTAGGAAATGCATACATAAGGAGATCAGCTAGGTCCAAAAGTAAGAAGGCTTTAAATAGATAAAAAATTATAGCACCCTTACTTATTTTATATATGTGTATATATGTTCATGGGCAAGTATGCTGAGGCTAGGATACTAACTGTGGTCTCTCCTGTCTATGGGTTCTGGGAATCAACCTTAGGTTACTGGACTTGACAGCAAGCATATTTACCTTCTGAGTCACCTCATAAGCTCTTAATGAAAGTCCATAATATAAAAAAATCTGAGAACAGTAACCCATAAGGACTTATGGTGTGGAATAAGAATGGAAATAGGCTTTGAGATAAAAAAAAGAAGGAAGATGTGAACATGTGCACATGGTACTAAAATCTTACCAAAGTTTGCTAAAATTACTGAAATGCACATTTGTGAGCAGTCAGCACAGAACAGTACTCCTTTACTTGTGGGAGACATTT
Organism: Ondatra zibethicus; assembly: GCA_004026605.1. NCBI lineage: Eukaryota > Metazoa > Chordata > Mammalia > Rodentia > Cricetidae > Ondatra > Ondatra zibethicus. The sequence continues at coordinate 39,085 of PVIU01011443.1, read as the reverse complement.
GGAGACCCTCCAGTGGCTGCCAGAAACTGTGGGTGGCAGTAACTCCTATATACAGCATGTTATTTCATGTACATTTACTGTGATAGAATATAACTTGTAAATTATGTACAGTAAAATCGTGTGGGACAAATGTCTATATTCTGTCAATTATATTTTGAATAAACTCTGATTGGCCAGTAGCCAGGAAGGAAGTATAGGCAGGACAACCAGACAGGAAGTAGAGGCAGGTCAATGAAAACAGAATTCTGGGAAGGAGGAAGCCCATTCCTTTGCAGTCCTGACCTGACCACAGAAGGAGCAAGATGTGACTGCCCCACTGAATAAGATACTGCGCCACATGGCTGAAATAGATAAGAATAATGGGCTAATAATGGGCTATATAAGTTAGTTAATAAGAAGCCTGAGCTAATGGGCCAATCAGTTTACAGTTAATGTAGACCTCTGTGTGATTTCTTTGGGACTTAACCGGACAGGACAGAAACCCCGACAACGGTAAAAGACTAGCAATAATAAGTAATAAAATAGGAAAGTTAAAACAACACTCTATAATAAAATTAGTGTCGATGTGGTCTTTCCTTCATATTTCCATTCTTCTTGTGACAACGTAAGAGGATACAATGGCTATATGAAGAGATGTAGGTAGCCAGAAAATGGAGTCACTGTGATCCAATGTTAGGTATTATATAAGGGTTACTTGAACATAGCATTGCCATACTATGACAGTTGACCTGGTCACAGAGGTGATACACAGGAGAAAGGGTTCACTCATGCTCCTGGTGAGGTGGCATGAGACAGACTGAGGTGAAATCATGCTGCTCTGAAAGTGACCATTTTAAACCTTATGCACTACTGTCTCCTGGGCCTTGCCACTTCATATTCTTGGACTGTGACTGAGCATGGCTAGCAGAAGCCAAGGAAAGCACAACTGTGGATGGGGTCTATGGCCATGGTAGGTGGGAAGAATGTGTATTTTCAGAGGTTTGGATACATGTACAGATGATGGATTTCCAGCGTGCTATCTAGGAAAATGTCTTGGCATTCTGACGGAAACGTAATAGGAAGCAAACATGCCTCTCACAAACCATTTGTTTAAACTGCTTTTAGGAACAGAATTTTCCAGCCAGGGAGCTGAGCTGTACACCAATAGGACATGTCCTGTTTGTTATGTGTGAATAATAGTTTTCAAAACATGGAGGAAGAAAATCACAAATCTCTCCTACTAAAAATAGCAGTTGTTGAGATCCCTGGAGAAACTATTGCCTGATAAATCAAAGATGAGGCAATGCTTAGGGCAAAGGGAAGAATAATAATAGCAACACAAAGCTGTCCAGCAATCCATGCTGAACGAAGGCCTTACTTTCCAGTTTATTCTCCACATTCAGTTAAAATGATTTTTTAAAATTATGTATTTAGAAGAGTTACCAGCAATTATTCACATATTTTATTATGAAATTTTATTTTTCCAAATGGAAACTTTTTTTTAATGTTTAAGATTGTTTTAATTTTAATGATTTCAATGCTTTTTGTAGACATCCAACCCTAATTACTGGTGAGAATCACATCTCTGCCTTACAGATTAAGAAACTGAAAATCAGTAACTTGTTCTGAGCCACCTACTGACTTGAGCTATTCACATTTTATTTTGTTGAAGGGAGCAAAGAATGGGATAAAATCCTTTAACGGGGGGAGGGGGGATGGTTAGGAGACTTCAATGGCATTCAGTCTCATGCGGATCCCATGGTAACTGTACGGGCCATGCAGACTACTCAACGGATTGCCAAAACATTTGGAAAGACAAGGCATCAAGCCAACCAGTGGTGGAATTTGAATACTTTTGACTTGAAATATAGGTTAGCAGAGTAAGTCCCTTAGTGCAATTTCTCATTGTTTCCTTCCTTACCCCTTCTTTTCCTCCTTCCACCACTTTCTGTGTGTCTATTCTCAGAAATATATATCACTTAAAAGCTGAACTTATCTGAAAGCTGCTCCCTCCAGCACAGACCTTTTCGAGCTGCCAAAAGTTGTATTTGCTCTGGACAAAGTTCTGGAGGGTAGCTGATGCACTCTATTCTGCACAATGCAGTGATATATATATATGCAGAATAGGAGCAAAAACCACCCCACAGGGTAGACTCATGCATGGCCAACAACTCAGTTCTGTGTATGTGCATTCCATTTACTCATCTATGTGTTCTCCCATTCAACAGTTCCTATTGAAGCTAACCAACATGGAAGCCTGGAGCACATGAGTGTGACATCACTGAGGGAAGGGGGGCTGTATTTATGCCAAGACTGAGTATAACTTGAGGAGGTCCTGTTCTTATGAGGACAGGGTGTCACAGCAGTGCTATCAGCACCCGCAGCAAGATACAATAAATACACATTACCAGAAGAGGACTAGGCAGAGAAGAGCTCAGTGTTTGGGAAATCTGAGAAGGATGTCACTGAAGGGAATTTTAGAAATTAAATCAGAGCTTTCCCACAAGAGGAGCAGATAAGGCGTAGAGGAGTTGAAGGGGTCTAAATTCCTTCCAAACTAAACTATAGTTAATTCCAACGTGTATACTTGGCCTTTGCCTTTTTAGATTGAGGTATTTGGACGACAAAGATCATGACTTAAGCAACTTTATATCCTTCATAATATCTACTTCAGGACATTGGGTCTGGCAGCTATTCCATAAATGGGTATATTTTCAATAATTGAACCCCCAATGACTTTAGCACCTACCATTCTCACAAATGTGAATACACTCTCCACCACTAATAAGATATTGCATTTTAAAAGAATAATACTTTTTGTTCACTTGAGTCTTAGAGATTAATGGCTCTGATTCTGTGTGAGAGCCTCTTTATCAGCAAAACGCTTTTGTTACATTTCTAACTTGAAATAAATTACCTGAAATTTCAATTTGTCTTGAATTCTTCTACGTTCTGTGGAGGTCACATTCTGTCACCCTTGAACAGTGGCAGCTTTGACAGAACCTGTCTCAGTAAGAAAAGGTGGTGCCGACAGCAAGATAGGATCATGTGCTTCGTCCTGAGGCTTGGGGTCCCTGTCACTCCTGTCCCTACAAAGAGAAATGATGGTCATACTTCTCTGAGCCCTTCAGAGACAAGAGCACTGTCCACTCCTTCTGGTTTCACACAATAGCAACCTCAAAACTAAAAGATTGGCATGCATAGATAAAGGCAGATAAATAACTCCTAATTAGAGAATTCTGAAACTTTTCAGAAAAGAAGAACCTAAATCATTCATCTTTTACCACTGAAAAGAAGTTGATTACAAGGTGTCTTAGGGTTTCTACTGCATGAAAAGACACCATGACCACAGCAGCTCTTACAAAGGAAAACATTTAGTTGGAGCTGGCATACAGTTTCAGAGGTTTAGTCCGTTATCGTCATGGCAAGAAGTATGGCTGCATGCAGGCAGACATGGTGCTGGAGAAGGAGTTGAGAGTCCTACGTCTTGATCTGCAGGCAGCAAAGGAACACTGCCACACGAGGCCTACCCTGAACATATGAGACCTTAGATCCTGCCTCCACAGGACAACACTTCCTCCAGCAAGGCCACACCTACTTCAACAAAGCCAAACCTCCTGATAGTGCCTATTACATACTCCCTATGGGTCAAGAATTCAAACATCCGAGTCTACGGGACCATTCCTATTCAAACCACCCCACAAGGTTTCAAACAATGACCTTGTATTCTCATTGAAACAACCTCATTTGTAGGCAACACTGTGTCAAATTATCTTTTCCATGTTATATATAAAAAATAATTTGAAGCGTGAATACAGAACTAAAATATACGTTCTATTTAGTTACACATTGTTTATGTTTAAACTAACATTTTACACAAAGGCAAAAACACAATGCCAGTTTTCTGAATGGGAGAGATTGTAACTACTAAGATCTTAGATATTGAAGTATCCTAGCTCTGGCCATGTCTCTGATGAACAAACTAACAACCACAGAGCCTCACCCTTTCTTCTGATTGGCAATCTGTAGACTGAGGTTGCTAGTTCATTTCCTGACTGCTCAGACTCGAATAATCACACAGAAACTATATTAATTAAAATACTGTTTGAACAACAATTTAGGTGTCTTTCTAGCTAGCACTTATATCTTAATTTAACCTATTTATATTAACCTGTTTATTGCCATAAGGGTGTGGCTTACTGAGTAAAGCTCTGTTCTGGTGTCTTTCTCCTTTGGCAGCTACATGGTGTCCCCTTGACTTTGCCTGCTTTCTCTCTACATCTCTGTTTGGCTTTCTTGCCTGGCTTTGCTTTGCTAAGCCATTGGCCAAAACAGCTTTATTCATTAACCAATGGTAATAAAACATATTCACAGCATACAGAGGGGAATCCCACATCGGTGATCCCTGGGAAGAAATCCTCCTCTGCTTTTGTCATGTGAGGCAGAGACGCTAGACACAAGTCTTACAGTTTTACGGCCTGCCAGAGCAATTCATATTAGCCATCCTCATACCAAACACCCTGCCATGCTTTTGAAATGTAATTTCATTAATTGTTTTTGTGTGTGGTGGTATATGGCTATGGTATATACCCACTTATGTGTGATGCATGAGTACAGAGGTCACAGGAAGATAATGGTGTCATGCTCTATCGCTCTCTGGATTATTATTTTTGAGACAGGCTCTCCACACCCCAACAGTCTTCATATCATAGCATCACCCCAACCCCCGTGCAACACATACCAGTGCTGGGTTATGAGTGCCTTGCTTTATGTGAGTGCTAGGGGTTTGAACTCAAATCCTCATGTGTGTGTGCTGCTCCCTGCTGTGATTTCAATAAAGACCGTGACCCACACTTTCCCATTGTCCTGCTCCTAACTGTTACCCTGGTATGTTTCTCACCTGTCCCTGTGTAGTGTCTGACACTATTTCCTTCCTTTGACTTGTTTTACGGCAGAACCTCAGTGACCATCATATAAACAGTGCAGAACATTTGATGCAGAAGAAGGCTTAAGGTGATGAATGTCAGGTGTTTGTCATGGTTTCTGTTATTTTTCTAGAAAAAAGTAGCTACTGTTGCTCTTTGGGATGCAAGCAATATATTTTAGGGAAGTTTAAATTAGATGATTTGATGTCAGAAAATGTTAGGAGTCATGACTCCTCAGTTCTTCTGTGTTAGATTCTCCTCAGGCCAGCGTGGAAGCATTGCTGTGTCCCACAGACAAATACCCCCTACTTTGTAACCATTTTTATTTCTCTAGATTGAGAAATTTTCTCACAAGGTTCACCACCTCACAAAAAACTCCCAAGTCTCGGGAGACCCCCTGCCTTTTATATAGAAAAGGGTGAACCTGTTGCTGGGGAGGTAGAGATTGATGGCACACAGCCTGGAAATACAGCCTGCGGCTTTCCTGAGTGGGGAGGGGCTGGGGGGTGATCACCCACTGCGGAGGGCTCTTGTAAGAAACTCGTCACCAACGGTTCTGAAGTCATTTATCACTCATATACTCCACTCATGTGAAGTCACGTTTCACCCATGCTCCTGGAACCTCCCCTCACTTACCTTCCCGTAACTAATCCCTGCAAACTCGTCGGGTGGAATTATTGATTTGGCTGCTGCTGTCTGCTCTATCTGGGAGGAACTGAAAGACTCCTTAGGAGGGGCAGCACTGCTCCTCCACTGCCTGATCGTTCGTACGGGACTGTGTGCTTCACTTGGGGTCAATTGTATTTTCTCTCTCTACACTTTCATCTGCCGTGATTACTTACACTATTTTCATCTAACAAGCACTAGAGGGAAATGGGAAACATATGGGCCTTGATGCCTAATATGTTTATAATTTATTATATACTCAGTCATGACTCTAATGGTGAGATGTACAGAGATTCATGGATGGGATGGATAACATATTAGCTGTATGTTATGGCAAGGGTTTCTAACTTTCCTGAGAATGTATTTTTCAGTTGTCAAATGGGATTACTATTTACAGTTAGCATTTGTTGAGAGTTGATGTGATGAGCTATCACAAGTTGAGCTTGTGTTATCTAATTTTGTCTTTACTGTAACTTCACAAAGTAAGCACTGCTCACGGGGTTCAGAATATGTTACCCCAAATATGGTACCTGGGGACCCGAGAAACAGCAGCAGCAAGAAGGCCATCCTCGAATCTTTCCTACTTCCTTCTTGCCCAAAGCAGGTCACATAAGAAAGAAGAGAGCTTTCTGATGATCTGTCACAAGTCCCTCACTGGACAAGTGCCACCCCTGTACCCACAAGGAAAGAGCACTGTCTCCAGAGGTTGAAGGTCAGGGATCCAGAGAAGAGTCTGAACAATAAGACCTAAGTTCCTTCTGATTTATTACCATTGTGTTAGCATTAGGGCTGAAGATAAAGCTCAGGCGAGTGAGGGATAGAGCAGCTGGTGTGAGACCTCCAAACTGACCAGACGAAAGGAAGGACAGGGCTCTGGAAGAGAGGACAAGATCATTCTCTTCTACTGTGCTATCTCAAGCACCCCTATTTTTTGTTTTGCAGATGGAAAAAAGAAGTGAGGGTTAAATACATTTATTTCACCAAGGCCAACCAATATAATGACAATTGGAAGTCAGGCCTAACTATTTTCAAATCATGGATTGGGTATGAGCTCCTTTATAACTCAAAGGTAGTGACTTTAATTTTAGCAGAGTAGAGCTACCCAAAGAGGACTCTTTTTTCGAAGTCAGGCTGTTTTCTTTGAAGATTGTAAGCTAGCAGATTTGGATAACAAGTGGATACTTGGTTTTCGAAGGTTTTCTGACAATTCTGATGTCTACCTAAGATGGAGAACACACATTACCTTCAAATATGTTATAGGTTTCCTAAGGAAGAATATGTGCTGCTTGGAATCTCATACAAGCAATTTCACAATTTTAAAGTTTATTTTTTTTTAAATGGGGATAAGCAAGGAACTCTCTGAGAGAACCTTGTATATTAAAAAAATAATTTATGTTTAAACTAAAACAATTTGTTATTTAATTGCCAGAATGCTGGGTCAGAGCGAAGGGCATGATTTATTTCAGCAGCATCATGCAGTATTTGATTTCAAAGGATAGACTGCAAGCTTCTTGCTGGTGAAAGAGTTCTTATTTCTGGCAGGCTCACACTACTCAGCACAACACCGAATGCCTCTGTATTCATCAGGCAAATGCTAATTGCTCCTCTCTGTTCAGGAGGCTCAGGAGATACCTGTTAGCTGTGAGCACCCCACATAGTCACAGATGTAAAGGCACAGCAGGTTCCTCTCCTTGCTGAACCCAACGCCAATGATTTTGCTAAAGTTTGTCTTCTGCTATCACTGTTTGCCATGACCCTGCACACCCAGAACATGCTCTTTCAAGCCTTCTCTGCACAGATGGACAGAAGATTCTATACCCTTGTATGTTCTCTTCTTAACCTCAGCCAAGCACTTTAATCTAGATATTCGTCACTGATGAAATCTCTATTATATAAGAATGCTGGGTCAAGACCTTCTTCCGACAGAGCATGCAGCTCTTTTGTCTCACAACATGCTTTGCGGTATCTCACTGTCTTCCTGCAATTCCTGGTGACCCCACTAAGGAGATTCCTGTTGACTGGAAAATGGGTAGAATTTCCAAATGGCCCGAGTATGAGAATCAAGGCGATGGTTTCTATACGTGGTGATTTGAGTATGATTCTCAGGTCCTGTGCAACATTCTCATGTATTCATTTTAGCTTTAAAAGTATAGCTACAGTTTTTATTATCACTGTCTGTTGATTTGCTACTTTGGCCTTGATGTTAATATCTTGGCTTTTGCTTCCTTCTTGTTCAAGTTTGTGTTGTATAACTTTGCTCATTGACATTTTGGTATTAAATAAAATGTACTCAGAGACTTCTTCTGGGTCTGTTTCATTTAGTCTATTTGTTGTTAGAACTTTGTGATTTTTAAAATGTTTTTAATTTAATTTATTTGTTCTTTGAGAGTTTTATACATACACACAATATATTTTATCATCTTCATTTCCTCTGCCTCCTAATATTTCCCAGACTGTCCGTGTCTGGACTGCAGGTTGGATTATTTTCTTTCTTTTATTATTTGTTCATTTTCATTTTCATGGCAGGGTGGTCCTGGCTGTTCTGGAACTCACTCTGTAGACCAGGCTGGCCTTGAACTCACAGAGATCCACTTGCCTTTCCTCCCAAGTGCTGGAATTAAAGGTGCAGGCCACCATGTCTGGCTAGGTAGAATTAATCTAAAATGCATGAGAACGTATATATAGTTAATAGTTTCTTCAATCCTTTCTCAAAATCATTCATTCAACACTAATTCAATTTCATGAACACTGTGTTATTCACAGAATAATGTTTAAATAATATTAGTCAAAGAAAAGCAAAGGAAAATCTTGAATAATGACCATATTTTGTTCTTACTTTAATAAATGCTAATGAATTTCCTTGTGTAGCTATTGTCTAATTTACTTTGATATAAGCAATAATTAGCTTTCTTTGTGGCCAACATTAGCTCTGATTGGTTAATCAATCCAAATGATTGGCAGGGGAAAAAGGTATTGAAATTTAAGAATGAAGATTCAAGGAAATGAATCTTATCACAGAGTAATTAATGTTAAAACTTTTTTTAGTCATGTGACATGAAATAATGAGTAAAGAGTCATTTAGTAATTAGTTTAAATTTCTCACCAGCAATAAAATGTTGCAGATTTCTTTTGAAAAGATGTAGCACTTGATTGTCTAATTTTTGAGAAAGCTGCTTTTCTTGACCAGCTCACAAAGTAATCTATATAATAAAATGAAACAGAATGGACGATTCATGGTCAGGAGTCAGGACTGCCAAAAAGACTCCCCAGAGGGTGTTTACGTATTAAAATGTGGAAAAGCCTTCTAAAAATTCACACAGAAAATGGTTTGGTACAATCGTTTAAAACTTTAATACAATGGGTAGATCCAAATCTCTGGGAGCAGCAAAAGATTGTGTCAGAATATGCTGACAAAACTGTGTTTAACGGCTTTCATCCTTGTTAATATTTCATAGCACCAAAAATACGTCTGATTCCTCCCTTAGAAGTCTTCTCAAAATCTTGACCTAAATTGCTGGCACAATTTAAGAATGTAAGAGTTGGTTTTTCTATCTCTGACTCATTGAGTTCCTCATTCGGGGCTCGACAAGACTAAGGGCATGAGGCAAAGTAGCTCCAGCTGAATGAAAATGACTGCGGCCTCATGGCAAGTGGAGTGTCTGCAAATCAAACCAGACACCCGCCATGGCAAGATCTAGAGAAGTAGAGTGTATATATGAAGTATCTGACCAAGTACTGATGCATTGTGGGACAAATGACATTATTTGCTTTGGACACAAAGTCGTCGTTGTCTTCTTCTTCTCCTTTTTTTTTTTTTTAAATTATCTCACTTAATGCGTGGGAGATTGCCATATTCCTTCATTTAATGTTGCATTCTCTATAATGATTTCTGATTACCAAAATGCATAGCACACATGCTAATCAGGGCCCTTTTCACAACAAGTGCGGATGCTGAGTGCCTCCTACAAGTTTAATCACAGTGTGTGATTCACACGGTAATGGGTCATAATTGCCCCCCACCAAGTTGTCTTGAGGGTCATACTTCCTTTTATTGCCACTGGACCTTATCAAGCACTATAATCCACCACAGTTGCCTTGAAGGTGGTAACAGATCCCTACAGGCATAATTACTCCCAAATAAGGATGCCCAAGAAGGGTGAAGTATTGTATTTGTCCTCTCTCCAGTTTTATAATAGATTAAAAAATGAATAGCAGTATTTACACAATTTTCTATTACTGTTCACTTGTCTCTTACCTTGAGGAGCAAGGTGATTGCTATCTCCCCAGGTAATTAAATCTAGCTGGTGGCTTATGTACAGACACATTAGAAAGCCTCTTATTTCTGTTAGCTGCAGACAACCTGGGGTTCGTTTTCTCTTTGATACCTGGGGAGCTATACATATAAATCGCTGTCACTTTAGAGAGAGCAGGCTCCATCCTTGTCTTTTTAAATCAAAATCTAGAAAATTACAAACGTCAAGTCACCCCTGCAGAAGGCTAGGCGCAAGGAGGACAGCTGTGGTGCCTGGGGGACTGTGGCACATGGTTACCTAGAGAGTTGTGTTTCAATGTTTCCCTGCCCTGTAAGCTACTATGTCCCATTCTTACATCTACGTCGGTTGTTGGTTGTTGATGCCATAAGTTGTTTTATCAAGCACAGGCGATGTATTTCATAATTGGAGAAATTGGGTCATGAGGGTTGAGGATCAGGCTCGGTGGTAGAGTGTTTGCCTAGCATGCACGAGGCTTTGATTTTAATTACCAACACCACAAACAAAACCCAGAACAGACTCTGGGAGGACAGACCTGTTTGTAAAAGAAAAATTGTTCATGGTCATTTGACTTATTGTGTGTCATACTGTGTGTCGGTCATAATAAGTTCTTCAAAAATAGTAGTAAAGAGAAGAACAAAAAAATGCAGCCTACATTCAAAGATCTTACACAGTTCTCAGGGTTAGAGATAGCTCAAGTAAGTAAAAGTAAGTTAAAGTCAATGAAATATGAACGAAAGATTTGATGGGCTGGAGTGGAAGGAGAGCATAAGTACATGTAGTGTAAGTGTATGAACGGTGACCGTTGTAACAAATACTCAGAAGATAATTTTCAAGACTATCTCAGAAAACCTTACCTTCAACTTAGTCTACGTTGTGTGTGTGTGTGTGTGTGTGTGTGTGTAGACCTAAGAATCTGGTATCTCATGTCTTTCTTAATTGATCGCAACCTTGTCTTTTGAGGACAGGGTCTTCCTTTGAACCTTGATCTTGACAGATTGCCTAGTTTGCCAGGCCAACAAGCCCCTGGGTTGGTCCTGTCTCCAGCTCCCTGGCACCAAGATTGGTGGCCTTAGCAAAACAAGCAAACAGCAGACTACAGGTTCTGGGGGATTGAACTCAGGTCTTCATGCTTATGTTGCCAACAGTTTGCTGACTGAGCACATTAACATTGCCTCATTTTATTTTTAAAATTTGCTTATAATGGAGTAATTCCAGAATTTAGCTGCCCTTCAATATCCTCTCTCTCACTCTCTTTCGTCCTATTTTTCTTACTTCTCTGTTTATTATCAAGACTATTCCTGATAATTGCTCAAAAAATGAGCATAGTATTCCCATATGACCCAATAAATCTAGTCCTAACAAGACTGTCTATTTGGCTGCACAGAGAAGTATCTAGATTAGTAAAGCATCCTTTTGGGTGTGTTTGCAAGGGCATTTCCAGAGAGGACTAAACCAGAAGGAAAGGCCCATCCTGAATGTTCAGCATGATTGTGTAGACTCGGGGCCCAGATGGAATGAAAGGGGATAAAGGAAAACATTGAAGAGTATGTAAAAACTCCCCCTACCTTTCTGTTTCCTAGCCAACACAATGTGGGCTTCTGTGCCCTAGCAGAGACTCCTTTCCACCAGGAGGAAAACAAACATGCCCCCTCAGCTGTTTAAATCAGGTGTTCTGTCAGTGATGAGGAAAGCTAACTAACACAATGGGTTTCAATACCGTGCTGATAAAAACCCCATTTATAACAATCAATAGATTAGATGTTCCGGTAGATACACACAATGGAATATTATTCAGTCATCAAATGAAACACCATTGCCTAAAAACATGCTATGTCCAAGCAGCCAGACAGGACAGGTCACTTATATTGTGATTCCTTTTAAGAAAAAGCAAGATCAAGTAAGCAAAATTTAAAGACCTGCCAATTGCAGGTTTCAGAGCTGAAGAAAATGAAAAAAAAAAGTGCATTTGGTTAGTTACCTTTCTGTCTCTATTACAAAACACCAGAGATAACATATAAAGAGCAAAGGTAGTTTTGGCTTACAGTTTCAAGGTTTAGTCTATGGTGAGTTGACTCCATTGAGCCTGTAGTGAGGACAGTGTAGGTAAGAGCAAAGCTGTTCCCTTTATCTTTTATGGTGGCCTGGAAAGAGCAAGAGTAAGTGAAAAAGGGATGGGGAGAGGAAAGGAGAAGGGATTCAGAGAGGGAGGAAAGCACAGAGAGAGTCAGAGGGAGCAGGATCCCAGAGTGCAGGATCCCAATATCCCATTCAAGAGCACACCCCATGAACTAACTTCCTTTCATCTCCCGACTTTGACCAATCCTCAGTAGGATCTCTTCCAGCCTAAGACCAAGGCTTTAAGAACTCATGAACATTTGGGGGGTGTCTTAGTAACTGTTTTGTTGCTGTGAAGAGACACCTGGGACTACAGCAACTCTTATAAAAGAAAACATTTAAATGGAGGTACTTAGAGTTTCAGAGGTTTAGTCCATTACCATCATGGTGGAGAGCATCACGGCAGGGAGACATGATGCTGGAGAAGTAGTTGAGAGGTCCACACTGCAGGCAGAAAGAGAGACTGGGCCTGATGTGGACTTTTGAAACCTCAAAGCCTGCCCCCAGGGGCATACTTCTTCCAACAAGGCCACACCTTCTACTACTTATAATTCTATAAAAAAAGTTCCACTTTCTGGTGACTAAACTTTCAAATCTCTGAGCCTTAGAGGACATTATTATTCAGCCACCACATTTAAATAAGGGAAATACTTAAATCCAACTCATAGGGGTAAGAACCACACACACGCACGCGCATGCACACACACACACACACACATATGGATAAATATTTAGAATGCAGTTAGGAACTATTAATTTTTTTGGCTTAATAGAGTGGTGGCATAAGTTTCTCCTCCAAAATCTATAGTCTCCTAAGTCCTGGGAAGTTAGATAGGTTTCTAGCACCAGTTGTATCTGCCTCCTGTTGACTGGGGCCTTAAGTCCAATTAGAGAGATGCCAGTTATCACTAAGATATGAGTGCCACTATTGCACCCTTAGGGATATCTTGCCAGGCTGATCATTGTGTCTCATGAGCATTATAGCTGGGTAGGACCGTGGTTTGCTTTATGAAAGTTAATTCTTAGGGCATGGGTTTTCAGGTCAGGTCCAGCTTCCATCCTTCTAGGGCAGAAGAATCTTAAAAACCTTTGAAGCAGCATCTGAATGGGAGAGGAGGAATACAGCGCAGAGCCAGAGAGGCAGAGTTGCAGAAGCCGTGTGAATATGTTATCATGATTACTTCTCCTCTTGGTCTCGCAATTAAAAAGGCCATTGAGACAAAATGAGTTTTTTCAATGGGTTATGGGAAGGAAGTTCTGTGAATTCAGTTGTTGTTGCTGATGTTAAATCAAATGTTGAATCAGGTTGTTCAAATGATGTCTATTTTAAACACATGTGGGGAAAACCGTGTTGCCTTAATAACGCTATAAAATAGTTTGTTTCTTGTTAAATGCTAAAAATTATCATCATTTTGCCAGTTGTAGAACATCAAACAGAAGATAAAATAATTTTAGATTTCCGCAATAGATCTTTCAGAGTACCCTTAAAACATATGCATATTCTAGAATAATTAAACATTTGTACTTGCTGATATTTTTTCCAAGGTCATCTAGGGATTATCCCCTGAGTTGCTCTAAAATAAAAATAATAAAAGAAACTTAATGTGGATTGTAATTACTTAGAGCACAGTAAAATAAAGCTACAGCAAATTCCTTCACAGTTGAGCTAAACTGTTTAACACATGGAATGTCTAATTGACAATTCTGTACCAAAGTGTAAATTTGTCAAGGAAGGATACACAACAAGTCCCTTCTTCTTTCTCTTCTTTCTTAACATCTCAGCAAGTGCTGTTGTGATTTGGATCTATTACTTCTGAATATTGCATGAAGCTGACAAGCACTTGTCATTTAAGGACCACATGGAGGCATTTAGTTTTCCATTTAGACATAATAACACATTATGCAAATCAGCCTGCAAAGGAGAGCTCGAGGCTGACATGAAATAAACTGTCAAATGCAAGTTCTAATAAATGAACATTTCTTTATAGATTGTCTTAATTTGGGGAGTTGAAAAAAATCCTCTTGGCTGTGGTAAATCAGGGACCTTACTGTGGTGCTTTGTAGAAGCTTCAGTGTTTGACTTGACAACCACATTCCCTTCCTCTAATTATCTCAAAAAGTTTGGTTCAAGAAAAGCCCTCAAAACTGAAATTTAAAAAAATATATATAATGAACCTCTACATTCATGGTTCAGAAACACTTGAGTGTGATTTATGCACACATGGCTTCTCAGCCCTTAATCTGGGTTGCTCTACCAGAGGTCTAAGACTTACTATTTTTTATGCATGCATGCAGTGTATGCATGTGCATGTATGCTTGTGTTTGGAGGTCAAAGGTTTATACCGGGTGCCTTCATCTATCATGTCTTGGTGTTGAGACATTGTTTCCCATTGAGCCTGAGCCTGAAGCTCACCAATGTGCTAGGCTGGCTGGCCAATGAGCTCCTTGGACCCATATGTCTCTGCCCTCCCATCTCTGTTTCCCTATACTCAGCTACAGTTCCAGAAAGCCAGCACTTGTATGTGGTTCTGCGGGCAAATTCAGGTCCTTGTGACTGTGGCAGTAGGCGCTTGACAAGCTGGACTGTCTCCCCAATTTAGTCCTTTTATTTTTATCTAGGCAACAGATCAGAATTCAGAGACCTTTTTGGTAGTTAGGATTTTGATTACATATAGTTTCTCAAAGAATACAACCAAATGTCCAAGAAGCCCCATTAAACTGGCATATTCCTGGAAATCTTGTTTCAAATGTATATTTTCTAGTCTCAAGAAAGATCGCCTGGGTCAGGAGTACTGAGGGATAAGGCCCATGAGTTTGCACTTTTAAAAAGTAGCTGAGCAATTATTATGCACAATAGAGACCAAGAACCTTGGGATGCTATTATCTATGAAGTTCTATGACAATTACAATGCTGAAGCTTGCATTTCTGTTTCAGATTAGGTGCAGCAAGAAGTTGGGAGTTGATTTATTTTGGGTGACTCTGGTTCTGGATGTATCACTGGACACTCAGAGAGTCCTTAGTCCACATTTCTCATTTTATGGAACAGACCCTAGTGAGGTAAGATGAAAAATTCAACCAGACAGAATCAGGGCAATGGACAGAACCATGACAATGGCCTCTAGAGTCAGACCTGCTAAGGGACAGAATGTAAGAAGTGGGGAAATCCCACTGGGAAAGTGAGACAGGACAGAGGTGATGCTATATAGCTTCCTCTCCTGAACTAGAATTCTGCCCAGAGTTCTAGCTCTACTTATTTATGTATTTATGTGTGTGTGTGTGTGCATGTATTTTAACACTTTCATGCATGTGCACAGGATATTGTGATCATATTGACCCTTGTCCTTATTTTTATCTCTTTCCCACATATGCTGTCTGCTTTCTTGCTTCCAACTAGCCCTCCTACTTTCTTATCTGTTTTTAACTCAAAGTTTAATTAAGATTATTTTGCAGGAAGGAGTTTGGGTGCTTGGCTATTTACCAGAGCAGAACATGGATAACTGAAGAAAATGGCATCCTTCTCTGGGCAGATATTAACTGCTAATGGTTCCTTGAGGAGAGCTAGGGCCTTGCAAGCCCCTCCCCTATCCATTATTGACAGTTGAAAAGCCCCATCCAGTGCAGGTCTAGTGAGGTAGTTACAGGTACTATACGTTCATAATTGTGTCATGTAGGCAGAGACTGCTTGTTCATTTCCTGGCCACTAAGACCCGAATCACACAAAAACTATATTAATTACAACACTGTTTGGCCAATAACTTAGGCATATTTTGTAGCTAATTATTACATCTTAAATTAACCCATTTCTATTAATCTGTGGCTGTGGCCTACTGGTAAGGTTCTGGCTGGAGGCTGATGTTTTTCTCCTTCGGCAGCTATATGTCGCCTCCCTGACTCTGCCTACTTTCTCTCTATACCTCTGTTCAGATTTCCTACCTGGCTTTTCTCTACTGAGCCATTGGCTGAAACAGCTTCTTTAATAACCAATGGCAATAAAACATATTCATAGCATACAGAGGGGAATCCCACATCAATAACAGTCGTGTCATATCCCTAACAGTGTTTTACAGCAATCCTCTCCACTCTCCAGCTCTTGTAATCTTTTTCCCCCTCTTCTGTGATGTTGCCTGGGCCTTGGAGGGAGAGATATAGGTGTCCTGTTTAGAGCTCAGCACTCAACCATTATTCTCAGCACTTTTGCCAATTATGAGTCTCTACAACAAGTATCACCCATTTCAAAAAGAAGCATCTACAAACCAAGGCTAAAAGCAGTAACAGTCTAGGGTGTAGACATATATGTGCAGAAATTGGTTTGATTATGTGCCCATTTAGAAAAAAAATACAAAAACAAAACCTAAGTAGTAGATTCTTTCTTAGAGCCTGTGACTTTCCCAGCCATGGGCTTTTGACCACTAGGTTTATGGTACCAACAAGCATCCCATCCCATGGAGCAGGCCTCAAATCAATCAGGAGCAGTTGGTTACTTCCAAAACAGCTGTGCGACAACTGCACTAATGGGCATACCTCTCCTGGCTGGTTGGTACTGTAGCATTCAGGCTCCACATCTGGGTAAGACCGTTGCTGAATTTTCTCTTCCAGCGGCCTGCCTTGCAGCTTCTGCCGCTATGAATGCTAGCTAACAGAGAGGACGTTTCTGACTTCTCAGTGTCCTGCAACCCAAATGTATGGGGTCTTCAGTAATAAGGTCCTATCATCTAGTTCTGGTGGCCAACCAAAAACAGTTGCAACAGTTTCTATTGTTTTGGAAACTTCTGTGGTTTCCTGGCCAACAACTTCATAGGGAGGGATTCTGCACTTGGCACTGGAATGTTTATTTGGAAATCTATGGCTTCAGGGAGCAGCATTAACCATCAATGCAGAGTGTATTGGTTCAAACTCTTTAAAAATTCTGTGTTTTCAAGTTAATCCATAAAATAGTGCATTTGTGTGTGTGTATGTGTGTGTGTGTGTGTGTGTGTGTGTGTGTGTATGTGTGTGTGTTTATTAATCTTTAGTTTTGGTCAGCCCCTTCTAGAACTCTAACCTTTTCTCTACTCCAACTCCCATTCTTGTTTTGTTTTGTTTTCAGCAGATCATAGAGAGGCAGTAAATTTTCTCCTTCATCCAATTGTTAGAATTGTTTAATAGGAAGTACATTAGCCTGAGGTAGGTCTGGGCCCTGGATTCCTATGTGAGAACACTGATAGTTAAATCAGTGAGGACATTACATTCACAGAAAATAAAATTTTTAGCAGAACCAAGCAGAAACCATCAGCAAATGTCTCTCCAGGCATTTTCCAGGGGAATTATCCCAATGAGGCAGTGGCTCAGCTATAACCAGCCAAGCAGTTTTCTCTGCCTCTTGGGCCCAGTGGTCCCACAAAAGCCTTTCCTTTGGACCCCAGGCTAAGTGTCTGAGCTGGTTCCGTTTTGGAGCACCCTGATGTAGGAATCACTGCCCACTCAAACTCAGTGATTTCCACATACCAAAGTGAATCTTCTAATGTTTCTCAATCATCTTCCTTTAACCACTCAGTTGCTCACTGGAAACAATCACCTAGCTGCTGCCTATTTCAGAAAAGTACCTTGTCCAAACTTCAGCCCATGTTTTCCATATTACAAGGAACTGGAAATCTTCAAAGTGTCTCTCACAAACAGAGGTGAAAGGCTTTGACCACCACAATGAGCAACTAACCTTCTAGGGTATTCAGATTTAAAACTACACAGTGGAGTAAAGATGAGAACAACTATTGTATACAGACTAAGTTTCATGCTAACCTGAGTCAGCTAAGTCTAGAATGATGCCTAACATCTTCATTTATACTTGTCAATAGGTCTTCTTCCTCTTGATGGTATTATATCAAATTAATTTATGCAACCCCACCTCTTTCTCTGTGCTAGGTAAATAAGCACCACTGACCTAAGTCTCTATTCCGTCTCAGAAAATGTATTTAGAGAACTCCCTTTAAATTGGTTTAGAGCTAAGTAAGTACTATTCCAATTCATTCTCATAATCCAAAGAAATATAGAAACTAACCCGTATTATTTTCTAAGATTAGCGATTTTGGTTCTAAATGAAATGCTTTTCAAGTACACAAGACTTGAATAAGAAGAATTTATTATATTTGGCTTAATAAAATGAGTGTGTTCTGAGATCTTTTGAACAACATAAGCTTATATATTATTTATTCTGAGTAAGTTCATGGGCCATATAAGATAATATTGTATTTATTAATTGTGTAAGAACATAAAAAGTGTAAACTCATCTTAAGAATATATAAGTGTATAAGGAAAGATGCAGCAGAAACAAATACAAGTGATTTGATCTGTATCAGGCACAGTAGCAAAGAAAAAAAGTCCATCTTTTATGACTCAATAACATTTTGATCTAACATACATGTGTTGTAAAAGTAGTGGGAAAATAACTTGAAAGGTTGGTTAGCTTTGTTTACTGTCTTAGGAAAGTTCTATGAATAATTCATATAATTGAAAGTGTGCACATTAACTTAATGTTGGTGGAATGTAAGCTTTATGCAGGGACTTTGCAACAAAAATTGTTTTATTATAGCTGCCTGAAGATATTTTCCAAAATCTTTCTTAGGAACTCATATCCTTTGAACGTTTGACCTATACTAAGTTATTAGCTAAAATATTCATAAATCACTTCTAAGCAAGATAAACTACTAGAACACTGATTATTAAATATTACTTTATTGGTAACCTCTTGTTTTTATCTTCTATGGAGAGGTTAAATATATTTGAATCTGATAATGATTCATGATAACATGATTTTTTCCCCTACAGTGTCATAATAAAGCATAAATATATGAAAACGTTGTTATGGAAACAAAGTTTCCTGGACTTCTGCATAATCTTGCTATTTGGCAGAGAGGGTTTCAATATCTGAATTTTCTATTAAAACAAAAAATGTTAATGGTTAAAAGATCTGGTCAATATCCATCTATTAGACTGCTGAAGGCAGTAAATTAAATAATATTCAACAGCTACAAAATATGTAGACAATGGTTTTGTTGAAGGGATAAAAACAAGTAATTTTGTTGAGAGAAAAAAGAGAGAACAAGTGTTCTAGAAAGAGAAAGCTCAAAACACAGGACACAAACTGATGGAAATAGAGAATTACAGAAGGTTTGCAAAAACGAAGCCTTATCTCCTGTGATGAAGCCCAAGACTGGGTACATTTATTTATAAGGTTTTTCTCAACAAAGTTTTCTTGGATTATTGGTCTGCTCATAATAAGATATTGTAAAAGATTTTTCTTTCTTTGATTAATCTACCGTGGAAAGAGACAAAGATTTTGTGTCTTATCAGAATAATTTCCTGTGTTCTTTATTAAGCTTTATCAGGACTGTAACTGTTTAAGAAAAGCCAGACTTCTCACTTTGGGAACAAGGAGCTAAGAGCTTTCGTGATCACATCACCTTCTGCAGCTACTTTGAGCTCTTTACGTTTTACTTGCTTACAATAGCAGCGAAACGTTGTTCCTCCGTGAGCCATGTCTTGCTAAGTCAAACTTCAGACCTTTTGGTACTTTTGCTATTTAACTTTTCTCAAACCCACACCTATACAAAATCTTAACCTCAAAATGATGTTGCCATTTCTCAAAGATCCCTAAAGACTTTGTGTTTCATCTTATGAAAAGAGAAACAAACAAAAAATTTTCATGTTTATTTGATGTCTTAAATTGTATAGGAAATGTCAAATAAGGAGGTACTTGTTTCTTCCTTGTTTCAGATCTTTGGTTTAATGTTTTTCATGTAATTATTTAATGCAGTTTGTGCTTTTTTATTTTTTTTTTAGAAATTTTGTCAGGAGACTGCCTCACTGTTGACATCTGTTATAGTATTGCTAGTTACAATTTCAGTTATTGATTTTAAATGTCTGATACAAAAATAACCCAATTTCTATGTCATGTAAACATGTCTACTGAATCTCTTTAGGTTTTGACCAAGGCTCTAGTCTATCACTTCATACCTTACTTTACTCTGACACTTCCACAAAAATGTTTTTAAGCATCAGTAGGTCAGAGTGCTTTGTTTTCAACAGACAGGGACTGTAGTAAAGGCTCATGGGAAGCCCTATTGCCTGAGCCATGCTAGAACTGGACAGGCCTAGAAGGACTACCTTAAAAGGTCCTGTGACTGCTGTGGGACAATGGTCTTGTACCCTGTTAATATTTGTCACTTAATAAAACACTGATTGGCCAGAAGCCAGGCAAGAAGTATAGGTGGGACAACCAGACTAGGAGAATTCTGGGAAGAGGAAAGGCTCAATCTGCTGTCATCACCCAGATGCAGAGGAAGCAAGATAAGAATGCCTCACTGATAAAAGGTACCAACCCATGTGTGATGTGTGATTCCCCTCTGTATGCTGTGAATACCATTGGTTAATAAAGAAACTGTCTTAGGCCTGTGCAGGGCAGAAAATAGGTAAGTGGGGAAAACTAAACTGAATTCTGGGAGAAAGAAGGCAGAGTCAGGAGAAGTCATGTAACCCCACTGGAGACAGATGCTGGAACTTTACCTGGTAAGCCACAGCCACGTGGTGATACACAGATTATTAGAAATGGGTTAAATTAAGAAATGAGAGTTAGCCAATAAGAAGCTAGAGCTAGTAGGCCAAGAAGTTATTTAATTGATACAGTTTCTGTGTGGTTATTTTAGGGCTGAGCAGCCAGAAAACAGACAAGCGGCCTCCTACAACACACGTGGCTAACACAGATAAGAATTATGGGTTAATTTAAGATATGAGTTAGCTAATAAGAAGCCTGAGCTAATAGGCCAACTAGTTTATAATTAATGTAGACCTCTGTGTGTTTCTTTGGGACTGAATGGCTGCAGGACCAGGCAGGACAGAGTCCTCTGTCAACATGTGACTTTTCTGTACTCAACAGGAAGAATTTTCAACTTTTGATATCTGATCAGGGTCCTCAGCCTCATCATCAGTAACTGACCACCCAAACTTGACTTCTCCTTGCTTCTGCTTTGCTTCTTATTTAGTTGGTTAATTAAGAATCCCCAAATTTGATATTCCTCTCCTTAGTCATTTTCTACCTATTGACCTCTCACTTAGTGACTTTAGCTTTGCAGTGGGGTCTCTGTTACACTCTGGTGGAGTTGTGCCCAATTTGAGTCCTTTGTTGTCTTGGCAGTAAGGGTCTACTTACTTACTACACATTTGTCTGTAGTAAGGTCCTCCTTACTGACTTAAGAAATACCAGGGTAATTTTTCTTTGTATAGAACAATTCCTACATAAATGCAGAATTCTTGTCAATAAAGCAAGTTAGGAAATGTTGGTAAGCTGCCTTAGCCTGCTGGAAGGCCTGAGTTGGAGTCCCAGAACCGATAAAGCAGAATGAAAGATCTGATCCCTGAAAATTGTCCCCTGACCTCCACATGTCACACATGCCATTGCAAGCATCTTACCCCCATCTCAAGATGGAGAGATAAGCAATACATACATAAATAAATAAACAAACAAGTAAATAAATGAGTGAATGAAAACGAAGCATGCTGAGGCAAACTGTCTCATTTAAAGTATTTCCCTCTCACTTCAATGGGAAGCAGCCCTTCTTCCTACTGCTATGAATCAAATTAGAAAAGCTGCTAGCTCACAGATTCACATGCTTATTTTAAAACCATGCATGCTTGGATCATCCTGTTCTTTCTATTTAATAGGGTGGAGAAAAAACAGTCATTTATCAAACTTTTGAAGCTCCAACTAAATAGTTAGGGAGAATTTCTAAAGAAGGTTTATATATCTTCAATATATAAAATCATGTCCTGAAGCCAGAACTCTTCCATTTAAAAAAAATGTCTCTGCTCTTTCCTCCTTGATTGTATTGTTTCTTAGTGGAACTTGCCCAATAAAAGGCCCGAAGAGTAAACACATGGCAAGCAATTGTGATCACTCTTCTCTGCCTTGGCCAAGAGCTTATTAGATGATATTGATTCGCCAGCTCTTTCCTTGCAGGAATTGCCTAATTAAATGCTTAGTACTGTTTTTGACTATGAGTTTAGCTCAATAGTTATCCAGGGTTCTAATTTTAGAAGCCCTTCTTTCTATAATTATAATTTTGGTAGCAATAATTAAATGTTGATGTCTTAAATTGGCATCCTTTCCGTTCTTTAACATATTCTTTCCTGAAGCAAAGAAGCTGGGAGTTCAACTTTAATCTGAGCACAGTCACAGAGGTTTTGTTTTGTTATTTTTACCTTGAACAGAAGAATTATTCTTTTTGGTTTGTTTGTTTGTTTGTCAGGAAGGGTCTCACTATAGCCCTGGCTGGCCTTGAAGTCACCTGCCTGTCTCTTCAAGTGCCCAGCTAAAATTTTATTTACATATTTACTTTATGTGTATGACTTATGTGTATGTGTTCTTCCTACAGGTATGAGTACCACATGGGTTCCTGGTGTCTATGGAGACCAGAAGAAGTCATCAGGTCCCTTGAAACTGGAGTTACAGAAGGTTGTGAGCTGCCATATGGGTGCTGGGAATAGAACCTGGGTCCTCTGGAAGAGCAGCTAGTATCCTTAACCACTGAGCCATCTCTCCAGCTATTCTATGTGTGATCATCTAGGTGTCCTTTCTTCATAAAGTTAGTTGAAAGCAAATTTCTAAATTATTGTTTCTGTGGGTTTCAAAGTGTATAAAACTTGCATTTTTGATGCTTTTGTTTTGGAGGATAGAGCCATACAGTTCTTTTTATAGTGATACTATTTCATTTTTATAAGAGAAAAGGACAGTGTTAAAGATGTGTTCTATTGTAGAGGCTCCTGATTCAAGTCCTGGGATGACTCCATCAGTTGGAAAGGTGGGCTGTCAGAATAGCTTTGGCTGTGCTTCTTTCTCTTGAAAAGGTATCTTCTTTTTCAAGAACAACCAGACCCATTCAGGGAAAAGGGCTAAAAAATCTCAGTGGCACAATTCATTTTCTATCTTAGTATAAACAGTCATGTTCTTGCAGCTAAATTGTCCCAGGGTATCTATGTGAACTTTTAATTTATTTTTGTGTATGTGTATGTTTGCATGTCTCAGTGTTTGTTCTTGTCTGTGTAAGTGTTCATTTGTGCACATGTGTGTGCATGTGTGCACATGCATGTGTGTGCCTATCTCCATGTGAGGTAAGAGGAGGCAAGAGGACAAACTAGGGTGTTGTCAGCAGCCAACCCCCCTCCTTTTTTGGAGATAAAGTCTTTTACTGGTCTGGAGCTTGACAAATATACTAGGCTAGCTGACCAGCAAGACCCAGACCCACCTGTCTGTGCTTCTTCAGTGCTACAGTCACAAGGGCACAGCCCCAGGCCCAGCAGTTTTTAATGTGGGGTCTGGGCATTAAAATTAATTTTATGCATTTTACCAACTGAGCTACCTCTCTCCAGTTCAGTGGATATTATTTTAAAAGTAGACTAAACATCTCAAACACTGATTTTTGGGGTTAAAAATAAAACCTGCATGCACTTTTTAATAGCATGACAGCTTTTTGCCTTAGGTTGTCCCCTTACAAGGTCACTGTTAGGACAGTCATTAGATATACATATCCTTTCTCCATGGGTAGTTGAGGCCTTTAAAGTATCTCTTTGGAGATGATTTGAAGAATGGAGCTACACTTGAACAGCCCCAAACAAAACAAAACAAAGCAACAATTTTCTTAAATTATTGCTTTCTTTACTTTTGACTCTTGTAAAAATAAGAGTGTCATCAAGAACCCAAGGCATTTGAAAACAAAGCTCTTTCTTGGTGGCTGGGGATCTGTCATGCTCCATGGTACTGGCAGAGCCCCGAATGTTGTCTTCTAGCCAGAACGTTTTCTGCCTCCACTTCAGTTCAAAGCAAGCGTCATCTCTTGGGTGTTAGTTCAGATCCTGTTGCTGCTTCTCATTTATTTTGAGATAACGGTGCACTTCAAACTAGATAATCTTCTGATCAGAAAAAAAGGAGTTAGTTCCTTTTCTTCATAAAACAACCTTTTCTTTGAAGACCCAATGTAGTAAATTCAATAAATTTTGAGGCAGCATAGCTTTTTAATGGTTGGGCCTATAATAAAAATATGAAAAAAGAAGTCTCTGTGAGGTGGTTTGGATTCAAGGTCCACCTTCTGATACCTTCAGAAAAGCTATTCTATATGACAAAACTTGATACATCAGCCTCTGTGCATTTTAATAGTATCTGGGAACTTTTAATTTTTCTAATATATATATGAGAAAAATATATGAAAATATATATAACCACATATATGGTTATATATATTCTTATATATATGATTATATATTTTTGCATAGATATATGTAGATATACATAGATAGCTATCATCATATGTATATGTATATAGATAGATAGATAGATAGATAGATAGATAGATAGATAGATAGATAGTATTATCACCATTGTGTATGCATACGCACATGTATAAGTAGGGGTCAGAGGACAACTCTTGGGAGTCAATTTTCTCCTTGCACTGTGGGGTCCCAGGATGGCATTCAGGTCATCAGGCTTATATCACAGCCCTTTATCCACTGAGCCATCTCCTGGACCAGAATTTCAATTTTTAAGCTATGTATATGTGAAAGACAGAGAAGAGAAAACAAAATTTGTTGCTGAGGCATTAAACTGGTTCTTCAACATGACTATGCTTATTAAACAGCAGGCATAGAGAAATTCCTGTTAGAAATTTGAAAACAAAAGAAAACAACAACAGCAAAAACAGTAAGGTTGACTTTTCTTTCTTTTCCTCTTTCTTCCTTCCTTCCTTTCTTTCTTTCTTTCTTTCTTTCTTTCTTTCTTTCTTTCTTTCTTTCTTTCTTTCTTTCTTTCTTTCTTTCTTTCTTTCTTTCAAGCAGGATCTTATGCAGCTCATCCTGGCCTCAAACTGCTGTGTCAGAAGCTTGTAGTGACGCTCCTGCCTCCATCTCTGGACCTATACCCATGCTCAGTACTGAACCTTTTTGTCCCAACTGAGCTGTATCAGTAGCTCTACAACTGACTTTTCAAGGCAACTAGAAACTGAGTTTCAAGATCATGACTCAGCCTGTGGAGGATAGGATGCTGGGCTTTCATTCTAAGTTACCATACGTGAACCGATGATTCCTTTCTCCTGAGGTCAATCAAGAGAAGTTTATTAAAAATGACTGCAAGTCTGTGGCTCATCAGGTAAAGGCACCTGCTGCCAAGCCTGATGACCTGAGTTTCATCCCAGAACACACATCCTGGAAGGCATCCTCTGCTTACCACATACACATCATTGAACATGTATGTCCATGCACACCACATGTTCACAATTGGAATAAATAAAATGTAAAAAGTATTGTTCCAGGGAAGCTATTTTTAAATCTGACTGAGAAAGCAAAAACAAAAGCAGCCTCACAATGAAGTTTATTATGAAAGTTGTTCTGGAATTTTCAATTTCTGGAGTCTCCTTCCAATCCCCTATAAATCTGACTGTCTTCATACATATTTGTAGTTCTATGTGCAAAAATTAATATCAATTATCAATAAATTCTTGATTCTTGCATACTCTCAAATATGCCTGTCAAATAACCGTCATGTCTAATAGAAATGTCATGAGTTTTCTGTGCACTCTTAGATAGTGGAGGTGAAACCGTTAGCTAAGATAGACCTGAAATTTCAGGTTTTATAGTAACTTTTCTTTCATTGTAGCATGTGATTCTTAACAGTTCCATAAAATAGATAAGGTGGCTTCTATAATCGCCATTTGAGGGAGACAATAAGCTGCAGGTACAATTTATTGAGGCCAACTGTAAACCACACATGTAAATATTTTGCTCACTGACATGTTTAATCCTCTCTGAGCACTGTGAAGTTGGCATTGTTGTTGCTCTGACATAAAGATGAAAAAATTGTGTCACAGGAGTTGTGTGTCTCCTCAGTGTCTCATATAGCTAGAAATGTTAGAGCTGGGGCTGGAGGGATGGCTCAGTTGTTAAGAATACTCATTTCTCACAGAGATCCGTCTGCTTCTGCCTCCCAAGTGCTGGGAGGAAAGGCGTGTGCCACCACTGCCTGGCTGTTTTCTCACTTCTGATTTGATACCAGATGCTTAAGGTGATGTATTGCTCAATCTTGGCTACAATACAGAAAAGACACATCGGTATCTTTCTCCTATCATATGATTCTGAATGCCTTTTTCTATTTTGTAGCCTTCACAAGTATAGATGAATGGTTAACATTCAGAATATTTGAAGAAGTTGGGGCAGTGTATGATCCTGTGTGTACAGAAATATTTAATAGTCACTAAGGAAGCGCTTTCAAAATGTATCAGCTGAAACTTCTGACCACATCTACCTGCAGTGCTAAGTGTGTGGGTATCTGGGGAAGCAAGATGCTGAGAGTTAGGTGAGTTCAGCCAGGTTTCCCAGCTGAACCTGATATTTTCCTTAATCTGATGACACCCAAGAGGGGATTCCTGCATTTTCTTTGCAACTGTCCCCCATGCTGGGAACTTTCCACACTGTAGCAGTTCCTGGGGGTAACAGAGTAGAATGGCTAAACTCTTTCCCTCCATTTGCATAGTGCATTGAACATTAATTTGGGGGCAGCCTTCTTATACCACTGTGGTCAACTAATAACTGGGATTTTTCCCCCTCATGTGACCAAAGACAGATGAACCACATCCTTAACATCCATCTATATTAAATGTATCTAATCAGGGATTGTTCTTGTTGTTGACTTCTTTGTCAAAACAGATTTAAGAACCTGCCCTATCAATCGATTCCTATCCCTAGATTTGTGTCATATGTATAGTGGTAAAGCAGCTCTTAATAGAGTTGGTTGTTAAAAAAGAAAGAAATTTGACTGCAGCAATAGCTCAATGGTTAAGAGCATTTGCTGCTCTTGCAGAGGACCAGGGTTCGATTCTTAACACTTACTTGGAGGCTCAAAACTGTTTCTAACGCAGCTCTGGGAGATCCAATGTCTGTTCTGTCCTCTTTGGACATCAGGAAACATACATGGTGCGCTTGCATACATGCAGGTAAACACACATGAGAATGAACAAACAAAACAAAGGATCTGAATCAAGTAAGGCTGAATGTACAAATTAACAGCAGTATTCTCTGTGGAAAATGCTGAGTAATAATTTCTATTTATGTATTTTGTCCCATTCTTTAGGTTTTTCGCAAACCTATTACCAAATGAAGTTTGTGGAACACACATGAATTTAAACTCTGGCCCTGTCATTGTTTCTATGGAAATACCTTGAGCCTTTATTTCTCTCACTAAAACATGGGAATGATATCACCAATGTCTAGGTACAATGCAAAGATTGAGTTCTGACTTACTTAAATAAACATGCACAAATACGTATATGTTACATATGTAACCCATAGATCAGGGGTTCTCAAACTATGGGTCATGACCCCTTTGGGGTTGAGTAACCCTTTCACAGGGGTTGCATATCATATATTTACATTATTATTCATAACAGTATCAAAATTACAGTTATGAAGTAGCAATGGAAATAATTTCATGGTTGGGGGTTACTGGTGTAGGAGGGTCTTCTATTTGTGTATTGCCCTCATTGGTTAAATAAAGAAAACTGCCTTGGCCTTTTGATAGGGCAGCCCTTAGGTGGGCGGAGTAGACAGAACAGAATGCTGTGAGAGAGAAGGCAGTGTGGCAGACGCCATGCTTCTCCAGCACAAGATGGACACGGGTTAGACTCATGCTGGTAAGCCACAACTCAAGTGGCGATACACATTAATGGAGATGGGCTAAAATAATATGTGAGAGTTAGCCAATAAGGGGCTAGAGCTAATGGGCCAGGCAGTATTTAAATGAATACAGTTTCCGTGTAATTATTTCGGGTATAAGCTTGCCAGGCACCGGGCGGCGGGAGCCGGGTGGTCACTGGGACCAAAAGAAGGCCCGCGCGCCCTATTACAACAGTTTACGACATGAGAAAGTATATTAAAGGGTCGCAGCATTAGGAAGGTTGAGAACCACTGCCATAGACAGTGTGGATTGTCCTCTTGAGTAGTGCCTGATTCACAATGAGAGGTAGCTGCTATTAATATTATGTAGGGCATATACTCAAAGAAATTGATCAATATAGACATATATCTTATCAAACACAGGAGACTTGTTTGGCTTAGTTTGCTTTGTAGACAATGGATTGATTATTGATTGACATTTACCTTTTATTCTTGAGTTAATATATAACTCAATTTTAGCTTGTGTTGTCCAGTTTGTAAAACCTTTGACTGAGTGTTTTGTTTCTTTGTTTGTTGACGTTGACAAGACAATCTTTGCTCATTCTAACCCTAGGCTTAAGTGGATCTTAAGCACTGCCTGGCATGGGCAGGGATTCAGAACAAAACCGACAGTCAGTTGAGAAAAGTCAGTCTGCATCTAACTTTCTTTGGTAGCTACTTTCTTAGTTACCCATACACACCTGTTGCAATCTCAACTACTTTGAATGCTGAGGCAAGAGGATACGTTCCTCGATTGTAGGAGTTCAAAGCCTGCAAAGCAACACAAGGAACCGACATCTAAAGACAAAAAAAACAATTAAAACGAGATAGAGGAGAAGTGATGTAGAACATTTTGGCTGCTGCTCATAAAGTAAAAACAAAAATATTGGGATTTATTAAAAGCAAAAAAAAGAATTATAAAAATTATTGGGACTAAGGTATTTAATAACCAGTCCCGCCCAATGCTATGATTTGCTATGGAGATGTTAATGTAATATTAAAGATTGATTTTAGGCTAAATGAGATTTTATTGCTTTTGAGTAATGAGGGAATGCTCGGAGGTGCCCATCTAGTTCCTGGAAAGTGTAACTAAGTCTTTCCTAAGGTTTAAGTTTATAAGTAGGCTTCCTTACCAACATTTTAATTCATCTTTTTGTAGTTTCTAAAAATAACATTGGCTCTAAGATGTCTAATAACCCCAAGGAAATAAGTTCCAGTTTTCTGTGTGCGCTTTCACGTTTTCCATCACTTTAGACCTCAGGAATAAGATTCAGTGATTTTTGAAACTCCGTGGCTCAGCATAGAATACAACTGGTATTATTAACTTCCAAATCAATGAGGAGAGGAGAAGGACATTTGAACCAAAGGGCTAATGGCTGTCTTCTCTAATCTGTGATTGGAATGACTAAATAGTGTGGCCTTTTCATTTGACACCAAACATAAAACCAAAAGACTGACTTTTTTTTTTATCTCCAACTTCTGAAAAGGGTACTTTTGGCAGATGTGTAACTGTTTTTAATTTTATTCTTTTCTTAGCTAGATATTGTTTGTGGCATGAATGATATCATTGTTTTAATCTAGTGTGTGTGTGTGTGTGTGTGTATGTGTGTGTGTGTGTGTATGGTTGTGGCAATAGATTCAACTATACATTGAATTTTCGAGCAGGGATAATCCCTTCCTGATGAGCATTGCATTAAAAAATGAAACAATCATGAATAAAGTGCTTGCCTCACCACCACGAGGACCAGAGTTCAGCACCCATGTAAAAAGCTGGGCTCAGCAGTGTGCACCTGCAGTGCTAGTCCTGGGGAGGCAGATGCAGAGTGGCCACTGGAGTTCTTTGACCAGTCATTCTGAAGTGAGCTTCCAGTACAGTGAGAGACCTTGTCTCAAAAAATGTGGAGGAGCCATTGTGGGAGATATTAAGTGTCAACATGTGCTCTCCATACATACAGGTACCCATGTGTATACATACCTCCACATGCATCTGCACACAAATACATAAACACATAAACAACTACATACAAACATACAAAATAAAAAATTTAAAAGGCAGGCATCACAATCTCTATATTAAGGACAATTATCCATGTACCAGGTCTAGTTAAACACCACATGGGTGCCCTCAACTTTCAGGAGGAATACCAATAACATATAAGATGAACTAAAATGTAGTACCATCATCCTGATACTAACAAAACAGGGACCCCCACCCCTATTCCCAAGCTTGAGTTAAAAGACACAGCCCGAAACACACACAAAGAGCCAGGCATGGGCTTGTGGATATTGCTGTTGCTTCTAGGAGGTTTTTTTTTTTTTCAGTAATATGATGATTTAAAAGCAGATGTGATTTTCCTAACGTTGCTATGCTTTCTACCACCCAGCTACTTTGCTCCTTTGTGATTCTGAATGAATTATTGATAAGAAATACTTCAAAGGTGAGCAAAAATTTCTTCTTGGCTTAGCATTTATGAAACAATGATGTTGATGAAGGGAAAAAAGAAAACCACTGTCAATATTTCTCTGAGACTAAACAATAACAAAGTGCCTTCAGGATCCATTTTAATGAGAAATACGACTGGGGCTCCGTGGAAATCTGAGGACAGGCAGTGCACACTAGCAAATTAATTACCGCTTGGCAGCCAGGCAAATGCATGAGGCTTGTGGTGGCACAGAAAATAAATATTCTTTTAATCAGCGATCTGGCCTCTTTTTTCCTCTAAGGTAACATCTAAGTTTAAATGCGCGAGTCACATATATTTAAAAAGGGATTTCAAAACAAGGGGTTTGCCTGGCTTTACTGATTGCTATTTTCAGGTTAGTGTTTGCACGAGATTTCTGTCACGTAAGGCACAACTGATCCCTTCGTCTTGTCGGTGGTCAGAGAACAGGGCTATCATTACCGACAGCATTTTTCTCTAAGCCTGACTCTGATCTGAGCTGGAGTCGGCATTGACTTTCATCAGGGCTTTCTGGATCGATGATTTGGCTGGTTCTGGAATAGCTATGCTGGGTTCCCCGTGCACTGTTTGCAAGTCAATGCTGCGTTTCCTCCCCCAGGTGGAATTTCTCAGTTCAAGGATTCACTTCTCAGCTGCCTCCAGCTCCCGAGGTTGGCAGCTGAAGGGACAGCCACTGTTCATGCAAGGAGTCTTCAAAGGGGCCTGCGATAAGAGACTCCGGGATTTGAACGGCATAATGAATTAATTCACAAACTCGCTGAGCACAAATGATAACTTGGCTTACATTTTCCAGTTGCAATTAGGAGGGGTTTGCATTGTTTTCCAGGATAAAGGTGTTAGTCTTGATTCTTGTAATATAATGTGCAGCACATTGGTGTGGGGGGGGGGCGGGGAAGAGAAAAAGCTGGTTTCTAGATGTGTGAATTGTCCGTAGCCAATGGCTGAAATGGTTGTAAATTAAAATGAGAGATTTCTGTGATACGGGGTAGCACGGCCGCTCAGCCTTTGGATCCACATCCCTAAGATGGAGCTGGCAGACACCCAGCAGCACAACTCGCCCTTGTCCAAACACAGCCCCAACTTTTATCATATTTGGAGTCCATCCAGGCTCAACGCGGAATCTTCGTTTTGTACCTTACCCCTGTAACTATTTCAGTGACTGCCCTTAAAACGAACAAACACAAGTCAACTTCTAATTTCTGGGTTCGTTATGCACAGGAACTGTTCATATCTTCACATGTTATTTCAGATGTTTTTCCCTAAGAGTGCTTCTGCTAGAAGAAATACAATTTCATATTTGAGAGACAAGGTTCAGAAACACAAGTGTTCTTTTTTTTTTTCTGGGTTTGATTGGCATTATCAGCTGAATTCTAAAAATGCCTGTTTGTGTGTTAATAAATGAGTCTGTAGACTAGTGCCTTTCAAAAAAATTGCCATTCTTTCCCTTTATTATATTGTTAAACCATGAAAAGTAATCAATAAAATCTTTTGTCATCTGCAGAATGCCCAGATAAGTGCTAGTTATACATAGCATTTTTAGAATAGTATTTTTAAAAATACCATTTGGTGATATTAGAGGTGGTAAATTATAAGCTGCTCTTTCTTTCAGATGACTGACTCACACTGAAATGATATATTCATTCAATACAATGAATATTCAATGTAATTTAATAAATATTCATTGGACACCTGTGCTAGGCCCCAGGGACATTAAGATGAGAAAGATTCAGTACTGGTTACTTACTGTGGTAGAGTGTTTTGTTCTTAAATATTCTCTCATCTTCTTATGAAAATATTATACCTCTCCACCACTGTTGGTGGAGCTTCTAGTGTGTGCTTCCAAAGAGGATGAACTTGTCTCTGACGGGTCATGTGACTAACTTTCATGCCACATCTGAGCAGTAGTTTTAAGGGGCATTGTGCATTTTCCTCAACTCTCTTCTCTCTGCCATGGGGAAGCATGGTAGGTCTCAGCAGAGAGGTACAGCTCCAAATCCCCCCAAATAACCCTAACCTTATCTGAGTCCTGGAGAGGGAAGACTGAGCAAAGTTATAGCAGCAAAGCAACTGCAGCTTTGCTATTAACTGTCCACCATTTTTTGGGCCAGAAGCTGCTTTTCCGTGATGATGAATCCACTCGCAGCGCTTTGCATGGTGTCGGCCTGCAGTCCGTCTAAGACATTTAAAGCTCTGACTGGCCATTCAGAGGAATCCTGCACTCACACAAGAGTTGAAATAGGCTGGTAACTGATTTGTAAAGGTTATCTTAAACTCACCAGGTGAGAATAAGACCACTACCACAATTTTTGAGCCACATTTGAAGCACGTTTTATTAAATACTGGCCAGGACGATGGACACTGGCCTGGTCCACACCTGGGATTCCCAGAGTATGGCACTAACTCACATTAGTCACAGGCTTATAAAAGCAAAACCTACAAGGCTACCTACATTGCATCTTCATCCAATCAGGGGAAAGCATACATCCTGATGAACTTCCTGCTTGCATATCTCCTGCCTACATGTGATCAAGAACATACTCTGTGCAGATGGGGCAACCAAACTGGTTTATAGAAGTGAAAACACATGACTTTTTATCATATGTGAGCAATAGCCCCCAGCTGTTTGATCTGTTTCCAAATTACGGGAAATTATCTGTCCTTGGGCAAGTGGGGCTTACAGGTTACAGGCATTTTTGTTTTACAGAACTTGTAAGCACAGTAATTTAAACTTAAAACATAACTTTAGCCCACAGTTAGTCTGATCGAACTTTAACACCATCCGATTTTAGAGAATTAATTGTGCTGTTGATGCTATGGTGGCATTTAATGCGAGCTCATTATTAATATGTAGATCTGTCAAATTTAGAGATTCCTGGGGCTGGAAAGGAGGGTCAACAGTTAAGAGAAAGTTCTGCTTTTGCAGAGGACTTGAGTTTAGTTCCCAGCACCCACATCAGGAAGCTCACACTAACTGTAACTCTACCTCCAGGGGATCTTACACCCTCTTACTGAAGCTTGTACCCGTACTCATGAGCACACATACAAACACACACACACACACACACACACACACACACACACACAATTAAAAATAAAAGAAGCTTTAAAATAAGTTAGAAATTTCTTCCCTTGGTTGAGATTAGGTGAGATTTAAGGAGAGAGCCTGATAATCTAGGGGTAGGTTCTCAATTAGGCACCGCTGGTTCCTCCTCGCCCCTGATGGTATAGAAGATGATGGTGAGGTAAGATGAGGAAGAGGATCTTTGGTTATTATAAGGCCTGGAGAGCAGGGTAAAGTGATATTTACTCACTGAGTGTCCATGCTCCCTTTTCTGGCTGCTTGGTCACAGCCAGGAGGCCCCACCCACCTTTATATCACCATCATGATGACTTGATCAGAGCACCCGTGTGGATACTCAAGATGCAAATCCTGAGCCACATTTTATAAGAGTATCTGAAGGTGGGGTCTTGCCCTATGTCTTTGCACTACCTCTGAGGTGACTGTCATGTACACAGTGAGGTTTGAGAGCCAACAAATAAGGACCTAGTGTCTTCTTTCAGTTTGTCCCTGGTGAAGGCCTCAGACTTCTGAACATATCTGTGCTAAGAATAACCTACTGCTTTTTTTGGAAGTAGACATCAAAAACAGGAGGAACTATCGTTTGCTCTAAGCTCTCCATGGGCATTTTTAGATAAAATGTCTGTTCTCGAAAGAAATTCACACGCGGAGGAATTTT
Source organism: Ondatra zibethicus (assembly GCA_004026605.1). NCBI lineage: Eukaryota > Metazoa > Chordata > Mammalia > Rodentia > Cricetidae > Ondatra > Ondatra zibethicus. The sequence continues at coordinate 5,203 of PVIU01011443.1, read as the reverse complement.
GAACAGGTTTTAAAGTTCATTTGCTGTCTTCCACATACAGATTGCCTCTAAGCAGGCACCGTAAGTGAAGGCCCACCAAAGAAAGGTGAAAAGCTGGCCCCTTTCCCACACTGCTGGTGGTTGGCTGCCACCACCACTACACTTCAACACTGTATCCTTTCTGTCTCTGGGTTTCCTTTCCTTGGCACGCATCTTTCTTTTCACTCAAGTACCTTCCTCCAATCTCTTCTTGAATACTTAAAAAAGCAAATATTTAGGTTTTGAGATGAAAACCTTCTCATACCATTTTCATGGAAGCCCACATCTCAGAAGCATTAGTCAAAAGAGTAGAAAGAGAAAGAGAGAGAAAAGGAGAGAGAGAGAAGGAGAGAGAGAGAGAGAGAGAGAGAGAGAGAGAGAGAGAGAGAGAGACTCCCCATTGCATTTCAGGAGTACTGGGTTTGCTTGGAGAAATGCCATGATGGGACACACATTCCTGTCGGACGCTCAGCAAGAAAACACTGTGTAACAGATAAATCACTCAAATTTAGAGAGGAGGAGAGAACCCTAAAACCCTTCTCCTTGCTGCCCCAAGTTACATAGGCTATGGATTATCTTATTGGGCAGTGTTAAGTGCACTCCTGTTGGAAAATGAAGAACTTATTAATTATTTTAAGTTTAAAGTAATTAAGCCAGCCACTGTCAGGCTGACATAGTTTTTCACAGCAGGCAGCAGGAATCCTTCAGCAGAGTGAACGATTTTTTTTCTAGCTCCATATGCTGGGCTACAGGTTAGCCAGTTGGCAAATATGTGACACCTTTTAATTACACCTCCCTGCAAGTTGTAGCTTGACTTATGATTCCTTGATCCTATGTTGCTCTCACAAGAGAGAAGATGGACATGGGTGAGTTTCCTTAGGAAGAGAGAAGTAAAAGAGAGTCTTTTGTCTTTAGAAAGCAGGGAAACCCCAATGCTGTGGTAGGTGCTGTTTCAATATGTCAGGTCCTTCTATGACCTTCCTCCACAACTAAAAGAATGGGTCCCATCTTTGCTGGCTGAGCTGGTGCCACCGTGTTGGGAGTCAAGCTGTGGGGGTAGCTCAGTGGCAGAGCGTGCAGAAGGCCCTGGGCCCAACTTCACAAGTACTGTGAAACTAACACATTTGCCAAGCTGGCTTTTCTGGAAGAAGCAATTTACTAGCAGACCCATCCTGGTAAGGGGTAGGAAAGATGGACACTCTTCCTTCCCCTTCTGGGCTTTCCCTGCAAACTGTACCAGCTGCCAGCTGCCCTGCTGGAGTCTTGCTGCCCAGTGCAGAATTCTTGAGCTCATATCTGCTTCCAAGAGAAACAGGTGTGGTGGAGTGGTGTTGGTGACAACATTGGACTGGAGAGGAAACATTGGTAGCTGGAAAGGTAGACTTCTGCAAGGCCCTAAACTTTCTCTAAGTTCTGTGTTTTAAGAGGCTAAAATTCAAAGTTTTCCTTTCACAGTTGTGACAGCTTGAATTTGAAAGACCCTCCAAAGGTTCATATGTTGAACCGTTGGCCTCCAGCTTGGGAAACTATTTTGGAAGGTGGTGGAAACCTAGGAAGTAGGGATCTTCCTGGAGGAAGGCGGCCACTAGGGTTGAAACCTTGGAAACTATACTGGGTCCTTTGTCCTGTGTCTCTTCCTAGCCACCATGCCCCTTCCACCCTAATGGGTTGAAACGCTGAGTGAAGTGAGTCCTGCTTCTAAGGTGTTGCGTCAGGAGTTTATTATGAGATGAGAGAATCAACTACTACCATTCTTTCCCGTATGCTGGGAAGAACAGAACAAATTTGTTTTGACTATCTGACCCAACATCCCATGCAATCAACACCAAGTTCAACAAGTTGCCGTTCCTCTCACAGCCCTGTGTGACAAAGCGAGTCTCCATCCTGGTGGATCCTCAAGTGTTGGATAAATTTCCCTTCCCTGGCCTCAAAATTTATTTGTTCTTACTTCGTGCCTTTGGCTAACTAATTTAGTAATGACATTTGTAGATCTGGGAATCTGTAGAGCTGTAGGTAGAGTGCTGGCCTCCTATGGATGAAGCCTTGTGTTCAGTCCTCAGCACTGACTGCATAGACTTGGCATGGTATACACACTTGTAATACCAGCTCTCAACAGGTGGGGACTAGATGATCAAGCGTTCAAGGTCATCCTTGGCTACTTAGTAAGTTGAAGATTAGTCTGAGCTACATGGGATCCTTGCTCAAGAAAACATACTGCCCTCATGTGTTAATTCACTCACTCATTTATCTATCAATTATTCATCAACTCTGTATTCCTATAAAATATGAGCATAAGATAATCACAACCCTCTGACCTAGGACTTACCTTTTAATGTGAAAGAAATTCCTGCTGGTACTCAACTTGAGCATCTAAATTCAGATGCTCAAAGAGCGTACTAACTCTTCAAAATGTTCCCAGTTTCAAGTGGGAATCTTGTAGAGTAGAAAGAAAATCCAGTGTAAGTATTGCGGAAAATGATTTATACACTTTATTCATAGCTATAGGAAGCCAGGTTAGGCTCCTACCTCACCCATCATATATTCCTCTCCCTAGAAAATACAAATAATTTAATAGGCAGTCGGAGTGGGGGAAGGGTATGAAATGGTGTTAGGAATATTCCTAAAAACGAGCTTCTCCGCTGACGCAAATAATCCCAATCAAGCCAAATCAAAACAAATTAAAAGATATCCAGGTTTAATTGGATGTCTGCGCCCTCAGGTGGTCCGAGGGGGTAACGGAAAAGCCAACACGACCACTGCAGAGGAAGAGGGAAGACCACGTGTTTATCTTCTGGGGCGCAGTTTAAATAGCCCGTGGAAATGGCTTGACCTTTCCTGGGGAGGGGTCAAGGTTTGGTGGGCTCAGGGGAGGGGGCTTCCAAAGATGGATGCCGGGGGGGGGGCTGGGATTACAAGTGGGAGGGAAAGATTTGAGCTCTTGCCGCACTCTGGAGGAGTCAGAAGACAGGGGTAGGAGGGAGAACTCTCATCTGTGAGAGTGTTTATAAAGTTGATCAAAGCTGGGGACCTATGCCCAGCGCAGCAGATTGGAGCGTCTGAGGTCAGTGCTTGTGAAGGGATGGTTATAGTAGCGTGGAGCCCAACAAACAGAAATAAACTGATAAAATAGGGTGACAACCAGAGGTTAAAGGGTAAAAATGACTTCTTGAGGATGCCTTTTGGGAAATCTTGAAATAATCTCAATGTGAGCAGAGAACACTCAAGAAGAGGACAGAGATGAGATGAGGGAGGAAAGGATTCCCGTGGAGTTGGGGCGGGGCTTTGTATGCTCTTATTGGCTGGGAACCTCTGAGGCTTAAAGACTAAGCAGGAGGCGGAAAGACTTAGTTGCTTTTTCGTTTCTCAGATAAGATGCCACAACCATAGACAACTTGAGCAAGCAAGAGCTTACTTTAGTTTACAGTTCCAGAGTGAGGAGTCTGTCACAAAAGAGTGGAGGCATGGCAGCAGGTGGCAGGCAGCGGAGCAGGAGCAGCAAACATCTCCCCCCTCAACTGCAAGAACAAAGTGGAGAAAAGAAGCTGGAAGTTGGCAGGAGGGTTGAAACTCCCAAAGGCCACCTCCAGTGACATACTTGACATGCAGGACGGCATCTCCTAAATCTCTCCAAACAGCTCCACCAGCTAGGGATCAAAGGCTCAGACATCCAAGCTTATCAGGGACATTTCTCATTCAAACCTCCTTAGAGGGCTAGGTAGGGATGAGAGCAACTGGCTAGGAACCTGAGTGTGGGACAAATGACTGTTGGAAGGAGACTCTTTATGAAGAATCCCTTAGAACAAGCCCAGGAAGATCTATATACTCCATCCACCCATGTTCCCATTTTGTTTTTTAGTGAACTATGACGAACACAGTCCCACAGTGTCCAGGGAGACAGCCGCATCTTGGCCAACCTGGTTAGTTTTTAAGTTTGAGTGTATCTCATACACATTTAACCAACACATAATATTTCACAACAAGAGCTGTATTAAAAAAACGACTGACCAAACAGCTAAAGGGAAAGAAAAGCCGGGCATTTCCAGGGCAGGAACAGTGAGAATGTGCTGAGGACAGAAAGCATCATTTGGTCCTCAAGGAAGCAGTTCTTGTGAGCCTGCTGTCTTTTACACCAATGAAAGTGATGCCATGGGCTTGTGATTATAGACTCCTATTGATTTCTAATTTTCACCAGGCATGTTCAAATCCCTAGGGCTCTGGGCACTTATTAGTCTTGTAGTAAGGAAACTATGATAGTATAATTGGCTCAGTGTAGCAACAAGAAGCTTTCTTCTGCTTTCAATTTAGTCCTATGTTTCAGTGTCTTGATTATATTTGTTATCATCTATTTGAAAATTTAACTACTTATATATTGTAACTGTGTGGAAAAACACACACACACACACACACACTCACACACACACACTTAGCATTATTCTCCTCAAAGAAGTTCTCAAAGACCACAACTTTATTTTTGTCTTTTTTGAGGCAGTTCTCTTACTATGACGTCCAAGCTGATCTCAGATTCACAATCCCCCTGCTTCAGTCTCTGGAATGTCAGGATTATACAGGTGTAGATCACCATGTGAAGCTTGAAGTCACTCTAAGAAAGGCAAGACTTACCTGTAGCATATATCTGTCCCCAAGCAACCAACTAACCAACCAACCAAGAAATCAAAACAAACGGAGCCAAACAGCAATAAAAGCATACCAGAATTCTGTCGTTCCATGAGCACAGGACATTGTTGGTCTGGGATTGTTAGCTAGCTGTAACTTCAGTGTCTAGAATTACACCTAGTCCACGATTACCCTGTAGCTGCTTCCATGTGGAATCTGCATTTTTCATATAGTAGAGAGCTCTTTTCATATAGAAGAGCAGTACCCAGACAAACAGAGCTGTTACCATAACATCACTCACAAGCACTCTTTACAAATCAGTGCCAAGTACTTTTCGTTTTCATGATGTAATGTTTGAGTGACACTTTTATTTGATGTAGGGCAAAGACTTTCGATGCAGTCTACTTTTTCCTGCACCATATATGTTCTTACTCTTTATCTTATGAGTTAGTACAGATTCTGAGGCTATTTAGTCAATTAATTGATAAGGTATAGGCTGAAACTCCCTATGAAGTCAGGGTTGGCTTGAACTCCCAGTTTTCTTCCCTCCCTCCCTCCCTCCCTCCCTCCC
>PVIU01011442.1:0-64932 GCA_004026605.1 Ondatra zibethicus | reverse complement strand
AAAAAAAAACTTTCATACATTTCATCTTTAGGGGGGAGGAGTGATTCTCTGATGTGATTCCCTTTCCACATGTGGAATCCCACAGACACAGCTGTCTCCCTCACCAGCAGGGAGATGAGAAGCTGAGGATAGGATCCAGAATACCACGGGAGAGGTTTTTCTTCCACTGGGGCAATGGGACAACATTCAAATTCCAGAATCAAGACTGTTTGAGCAAGGGATGATACACGGGTGTTAGGGAGTGAAGGATCGGGGTAGGGGAGCTTTTCTTTTTATATATTGTCTCTTTTCATTTTCTTGTATTCTCTTATCTTGCTCTAGCAGGCAGCCAGAAGGAAGCTCATAAGTCTCAAATGATGGTGGCTCAGAGTGCTAGTAAAAGATACAAGGTTGTGGAGTGATGGCTGGGATGTCTCAGGTGGACCATCAAGGGCAGAGATATCACAAAACCACGGTCCCCACTTTTCCTTTCTCAGTTCTCAAGCTTAACAATCACAAGGAGCAGAGAAGAGGAGAAATATGGGTCTGGCAGTAGCTGCCCAAAGTCTGGAGCTCCTAACTATGCTCCATCAGTTAGGTCAGGGAACCTGGGATGCTGGGGAAACAATAACATCTAATATTGCCACCTCTCTTCTATATCCCACCTTTTGTGTCTGTCTTATTTTTTTTTCTATTGCTCTGATAAAACTCATGATCAAAAGCTATGTATCCCAGGTCATGGTTCATTGAGAGAAATCAAGGCAGGAGCTGAAGCAGGACAAGAACTGAAGTAGGTTAAGAACTCAAGCAGGGCAGGAACCTGGAGGTAGAAACCAAAGAAGAAGCCATTGAAGAGTGCTGCTTAATGCCTTGCTCCATTTGCTCCTCAAGGCTTGCTTAGCCTTCTTCATCTGTATATGTGTTTGAGACTTCTTAAACAACTTTAACTTCCTAACTTGGGGGTGGCATTGCCCCCAGTGAGCTGGGCTCTCCCACATCAACCCACAATCAATGAAATACTCCACTGCCCGCCTACAGGCCAACCTGATTGAAGGTAATTCTTTAATGGAGATTTACTCTTCCTACAGGATATATAGCAGGGTCATGTTGACAACAAACCAACCAGCAGAGTGTCTTTGGGCATCTTCCTTTCCAGAGCCCTTTTCCCCAGCATCACTTGCCCCAGCCATACCACTCCGCAAACACTCTGGTCTTCCTTCCAAATGATTCTTGAATCTCAGTCCCTGAGAAGCAAAGCTTCTTAAAGCCCGTCATTATCTCCCTTGACAATCAGCGTGAGAGCTCCTTGAGCGCCCTAAGCCAAATGGCACAGCAGTCCCAGAGACTGGAGGCTGATGCCTGCTCTTATGAAATCAGCCTTTAGACCATCGTCTATTCTTCTACCCAGACACACTCCAGATCTCCAGCTTCTGTTGTTGGCAGTTTTCTGCTAAGGCGACCTTTTGGGGGGTGGGGGTGACATTTCTGTTTTGATATATGGTCTCATGACTGAAATAATTAATGTGCTAACGTGGATTTAGTGTCACATAATATCAACCCTGTGCATTGTTTGCATTTTAAAAGGGAACTGGGAGTATGGCCTTGTACAGTTGAAGACGCACATTCACTGAGAGATGTATCTATAGTCAGGAATTCCTTTCCTCCCTGGGCAACCATTGACACAAAGGCTAATTTATCAGGTCCTCTGTCTCCTGTCACCTGTGTCACCCACTGTCCAGCCAGCAGATATTACTGGAGAACTAAATACGGATGTGACACTATTTCCGAAACAGAAAAGACAAAAACTCCTGGTCTTACAGAGTCTACTTACTAGTAAGAGGGGAGTGCAGTTGCCACAGTGACAGAGAAGTTTGTAAAGAAGGTCCCTGAGCAGTACCAGAAGAGCCATCTGGAGGGGTAGCTCGGCTGCCCAGACACCCTGGAAAGGGAGTACAGGCGCCCTCCAATCTCTTAAACTTTCTGGCCATTCAGTGGGGCTTCTCCCTGGCTACTGGCTTTTCTACTTATCACACCCCAGCTTGCCTCCAAGCACCCCTTTCCATCTGTGGGGTCCTAGGATCCCTCAACTCAGCCTGCTTTGGAGCTGAGGCTCTAGGGATAAAGTGGTGAGTGCAAGGCTGCAGGGGTTTCTTTGTTCCACGGAGCAGGCACTGGCCTCTACTAAAGCCCACCCTTTTATCTGCAAGGTCCTTGGCCAGCGAGTAGCCCTGAGACAGTACCAGTAGGTCCATCCGGAGGGGTCCTTAGATCCACCACCACAGCTTACTTCAGGGAGAAGGGGATCTGAGAGCCAACTCCAGTGCTGAGGGGACCTAAGAGAGGGCAGACCAAGAAAAATCCCCAAGTACACAGTTAGCCACAGCAAAAATCAGACCAAGCTGCCAAGAATCTCCTGACTGCATTCAAAGGAAGAGATGGACAGGCGCCAATGCAAGAATTCTTCCAACGACCTAAAAAGCAACATGATAATACCAGAATCCAGCGAATATGCAACAGGAAGACTTGAACAACCTAATCCAGAAGAAGTAGAAGAAACCGACTTTAAACAGAGATAGAGACAGAGACCCACATCCAAATCAGAGCAATGGACTGAGCTCCCAAGGTCCAGTTGAAGAGCAGAAGGAGGGAGAAGATGAGCAAGGAAGTCAGGACCGCGAGGGGTTGGTTCACCCACTGAGACAATGTGCCTGATCTAATGGGAGCTCACCAAATCCAGCTGGATCAGGACTGAATGAGCATGTGATCAAACCGGACTCTCTGAATGTGGCTGCCAATGGGGGCAGACTGAGAAGCCATGGATAATGGCACTGGGACCTGTCTCTTCTGCATGTATTGGCTTTTTGGGACCCTAGTCTATTTGGATGCACACCTTCCTAGGCTGGGATGGAGTGGGGAGGGCCTTGGACTTCCCACAGGGCAGGGTACCCTGCCCTCTTGTAAGGAAGGAGGGGAAGGGAGGAGGATTAGTGGGGGAGCAGGAGGGGAATGGGAGAAGGCACCAGATATGATATGAATATGGCACACAGATATGCATGCACATATAATATATATTGAAAAGTGATATGCTTTTCAGTAGAGGCTGAGCAGTGTGGCACATAACTTTAATTCTAGAACCTGGGACCAAGGAGCAGGAGCATTGTGAGTTCAAGGCCAGCCTGTACTGTATAGCAAGAGTATCTAAAAAATAGGTAAATTAATAAGTGTAATTTGAGTTTTGAATTTGGGTGTTTTCCCAAGCTGGCAGCACTTAATGCAGTCTCTTCCTGTGATGTTGGCCAGTGACAATAAGCTACTTTTCTCATCGGCCACACCCTACAGTGTGCTTTGGGGCTGAGCTGTGGTATTCCCTGGGCTGAATGTGTTTGGGTATGCAAGGAGTTTGATAAGGAAGACAGGTTCTCAAGAGGTATCTTAAACCTTTCTGACACAGGCCTTTGAGCACGCCATCCTCCAACCGGTTGTCTTCACTTAGTTAACCATAAACTGGAAAAGCAGCTAGGGGCTTTTGATTGTTAAAGATGAACCAACGACAGCCGCTTTGAACTGACTGCTCCTAGGTAAGCAAGTGATGATGGCATGGCTGTATACTCTCTCATATCTAAATCCTTCTAAGTGTAGGGTCTGCAGGAGAGCCTTCAGTGAACTGCAAAATTAGAAAACAACACTCAATAGCACATTATTAATTATCTTTCCTTGTTTGCCCCAAGAGATCAAGCCTGGACATTGCTCGTGTGGGCCCATTTTTATACGTCTGTTACCCAGACTCTACTTGAACCCTTAGTAAATAGCTACCAGGAACAGAATCCTAGAGAGTGGGTCTCTGTTCCTTTCCCTCTTTATCACTTTTGGCCTCTGCCCCATGCCCTATCCTCTGTTTCCTTAAAGCTTGTTTAGCCTTCCTGCCTCTGCTTATCTTTGCTGGGGAGATGTCCTAACCTGCAGGAACCTTGTTCAGGGACCAGGGTGGTTCTCTAATTTTCAGTAACAGGAGGGATGTCAGTTAAGACAAGCCTATAGTTTGTTAGGAGGCCGGTGCCCTGGGAAGGGGGATATGGGAGTATAGTTTAGAAAGTGCACTAGGTGTGTGGGAGAAGGGGTGGACATCTGAGTTGGCTTCACTGAGATGGCGGCAGGTAGACGGTGCCGAAGGCAGTTTAGAGTCTGTTGTCATGACTGTCCCCATTTTTGATGTGGAGTCGCTAACAGCTGTCCGGTTTCTCTTCCTTTTCACCTTCTACACCGGCAGGTAGCTGGTTGGTGGCATCAAGGAGAAGTTGAAATCACTCAAGCTCCAACCATGCTTTTGTGGACTGAGATCAGGCAGCCTGTGCCATTAACAGGACCTCAGTGCTTCCTTGGATGTCCTGCTTTTGACACTGAAGTTCCGCATTAGTTTTGGGGAAGGAAAACCAACACCCCCACTCTGCTTGCCAAGTCTACCAGGCAGCCCTGATGTCAAAGAAATTCCAAAACTTCAACTTCAAACCTGTCCTTCCTGGTTGTTTACCTGGATGTCACTCTGTAGTCCCTGAGTTCATTGTGATGATAAAGTTGAGATGCATATTGAGACAGCTGTTTCAAAGATCCCAACTATCCTGTGTCCATCCTTTTCCCATTTAAGAAACACTCTTTTTTCTTGAGGTTATTGTCCTCTTCTATAACCTGTTAATTTCTTGTACGTCTTAAACATTTAGATGGGTGGGTCTCTTTTTGCACTGACTTCAGTTCCAACAAGTTGAGATTAAAACATTGCCACTGAGCTTGCGGCCAACTTTGAGAATATTGTTTCCCCATTGCTTCCCTCATTTCCTACTCGTCTTTAATTCTGCAAAAGCTGCTCTTGCCAAGGTCATCAGTGGCCTTAGCATGATCCCCTGCAATAGGCCATTCTCTGTTTGGCTACCTTCACAGTAGCCTCAGTGGCGCTGGCTTCTGCCTCTGTCTAGACATGTTCATTCAGAACTCAGAATTGTACATCTGGCTGCTGGCCTGAGGAGTCTTCCCACCATCACTTCCCTGCTGACAATTCTGTTTCCTAAGCTCCAGGTAAGAGCAGCAAAATGTTCTCAAAAGAAAGATGACATTAGCTAGTACCAACCCCTTTGCTAAGTTTTGACAAGGGCTGCCAACATTTTCAGCTTTTCTTTCTAGATTTTATTCTTTATCTACTCTGAGAATTGTAGGAACAGTTGAGAGGTGCATTTCCTACACTCCAATATGAAGCACATATTTTAACATCGAATATTGTATTTTCACATGGTATCTAGTTATCTGTATAGCTCTTGACATTTTAAATTAAATTTTATTTTAAACAAACCTAAAAACTAGATCATTTTATTTACACTTTGTGAATGTTGTTCTTTCCTCTTATGCTTAATGTTTTAAAATGAAGCTGAGAAAATTCTGCATGTGTCTGAGATTTACTGAAATAGATTCTCACACACATGCATGCAGGCACACACACGCACGTGAAATTTTGAGGTCAGTTCTGCAACATAACTCTGTGACCTGTTGGTTTAGATTGATTCCTGCGGAAGTATCATTCTAAAACCCTGGGGCCAACCATCGGGTCCACCGACTTGTGCTCATGTAGCAGCATCGCTTAAGGCCCTTGAAGCTCTGCACAGCCCCACTGCCTACATGGGGTAAAAAGTCAGCTCTAACTTGATCAACCAGGCAAAGAGCTTTCCGTCTCCTGGGCTGAACGCGGGTTTAATGACGTGGGTCAAACCAGACGGAAGTGCTTTCTGTAGGCGTAAAGCTTTGTGAGATATTAGCAACTTGATGTGGCTTAGCCTGTTGTGTATTATGCAATCAGTGTGAGGGGTGATGGAACTGCCAGCCAGCAAAACAATTGTCAATGCCCCTATTGACTCATGTGTTTGGACACTTGGGCGCCAGCTGGTGGCTCTGGTTTAGAATTTTTAAAAGGTGGAGCTTTGCCAGAGGAAGTGAGTCTCTAGGATTGGGCCTTGATGTTATACAGTCTGGCCCTACTTCCTGTCAGGTCTCTGTTTCCTGACTGCAAGGTAATATAGCTAGTGACTTCTGTTTCCTGTTTGGTCAAGTTGGTGAAGCCTTGGGACAGGGAGCAGCAGAGAACACCCTGAAGTGAGTAATGAAAAAGTGTGCATGTGGCCAGGTAAGCAAAAGCCCGTAGACCAATGTGGTACATCCAGCACACAAGTGGGAACTCGTGATGTCAGCGGACAAGAGTAGTCTTCAAGAGAGCTCCACTGGAGATTGCTAGGTGGCAGAACCTATGGGCTAAGCCACCCTCTAGAGTTGGTCTATCCAGAAAGTTTGGAAATCAGCTAAGGTCCCCTCCCACTATTGTATATTGACTGTAATGTCTGGACTGAATCCCTGCATCAGTTGTAGGTATCAGACTGAGAGGAGCAAGTATAGACCTTGTGAGACTGTGTCTTCCATGTGGAGATGACACACTTCGGGAGGAAACAATAGATAGCTGTGAGCTTAGGATCACTCTGACCTTGTGGGGGTGGTGACTGAGTTCTATACATAAATCTCAGGCTAGGTACCGATATTTGAATGGCCCCTTACACCACAGCAACCCTGGTTCTACTCTTCCTCCTCCTCCTTTCCCTCTACTTTCTCTAATAGCATAGAATCGTATATTATCAAGTGTGATGATTAATATTGATTGCCAACTTGACATGTTCTAGAATCTCTTGAAAGACAAGTCTCCAGGAGTGGCTGGTAGTGTTATCTAGACCGGGATAGCTGAGGTGGGAGCGAGGCTCTGCTTTGCGGACTGGGGTGACAGACTGCATGGAAAGGAGCAAGCAGGTGAGCAGAGATGCCACCTCTCTCCACATCCTCACTCTTGGTGCAGTGTGGCCAGCTGCCTCAAGTCCCTACCAACATGACTTTCCTGACATGATGGCTTCTGCCCTTGAACTCTGAGCCAAAGTGAATGGGTTTGTCCCTTAAATATGTTTTTACTGAGTCACTTTACCACAGTATTGGTGAGAGTAACTAATATAGCAAGCAGTGAAAATGAAAACTGGAATTGCTTGTATGAGGCATTGATGGAGACAGTAGTGAGGGCCGAAGGGGGGAACGGCTTACTGGCCAGGAGACGGAGCATCTGTGCCTGATCCAGCTCTGCCTCAGTTAGCTCTGCAAAAGCAGGAAGGATGTGCAGTCACTCCAGCCCAGTGCCCTTGCAGGAAGGATGAGACTGAAGAGCAAGAGTCTTGAAAGGCCCTCCTACTATTCGGATCCCACCTTGATGAAGTAATATTAATTCCACAATTTCATGATTTTATATTCTCGTCTTCAGTTCCACCTGCTTGCTGACCTCAAGAATGTAACCCATTAACTTTGGAATAAAAAGAGCTTAGAAGTTCAGTTTTCCCTTTCATTGTGGAGTGAAGTGAAAGTGCTGGGAGGGTGTTGTGAGCTCATATTGGCAGTGGATGCAGGACAGCCCCATCCGTGTGGAGGAAAGACAGGCTTCTGGCTTTTCCCTATATGTCTGTGCTCATTTTTTCCTCAAAATGAGGGGCAAGGGGCGCTCGTGTTTGTTTTTAAAGCAAATGACTTTTTTCTTCTGTCTAAATCAAAGTAGCGTAAGAGTATTTTAATTCCTCACCCATTCTCCTAAATAAAATGAGCCGTGGGCCATGGGCACCCTAGGTCACCTTTGGCACTGAGCTGTTTGCAGGTGTCTAGCCAGCCTTACTCCAGTCCCTCCAACTTAAAAATCCCTGTTTGCCTTCTCTGAAATCCTATAACTTTCCGTCCCTTAGTCTCCAGTCTCTAAGCAACTGTGCCTTATGGGAAAAGGCTTCTTGTGTAGAATCATAACTTTGCACATTAAATACAACTTGAACAAGACCCAAGACTGAATGAAAAATTCAGATTGTACAACACAAATGAGTTCCCCACGCTAGGCAATGCCATTCTCCTGAATTACTACAACTTTCCCAAAGCCTTGCTATTTTTGGCACATTTTGAAATAGTTGGAAACAATCTAACATAGCAATATGGTCATTCATCTTCTTTTCTTTCCATAAGCAAATCTTGAATGTCTTGTCTCCGTCGCCAGAGCAGACACCTTGAGATTCGGCATGTCCTGTAGACAGGATAAAGAGAGATAATCTGTGGACTTGCAGGTGACCTAATACATAGAATTGGGGTATGTTGTCAGACACTAATCTAAATTAATAGGCCGCTCTTCCTATGACTTTACAGGACAGTTGAACTTCAAAGCCTCTGATCTAGAGTTGGGATTGACACACTGTCACCAGAGGCCAAATCTGGCATGATTTTAAGAATAAATTATTAGAACACAATTTGTTTTTATATTGTCTAGAGTTGCAAAAGAAACTGTCTGACTCAGAGAACCTAAAATATTTACTTCCTGGCCCTTGATAGAAAACATTTGCCAGGCCTGATCTCATACAGAGGAGGTGGTGAGGACTTGATCCTTGGTGCCAGCCGTGTGGCTGACTGCTTCTGTCTACACCTCCTGGTGTCTAACCTGGGAATTACAGTCTGTCTGTGTGTCAGTGCGCTCATCTATAAGGTGGTGACAGGTACAGCTTCTATGACAGTCAGTCAATGTGGAAGGGTAGCCCTGTAGTGCATCTTAGCCTGGCCACCGGAGAATACTCCATACATGTTTGCTACCAATAAATGAAAAACACAGTGTACCTACACTTCAGTGGCATAGCTTTCATTGATCCATCCCTACCTCTGAGCAAATTCCACATTATATCTGTGCAGTTTTGGGGGTTCCAAGGGATAGAAGCCAACTTGCTCCAAGCAGTGAGTGGAGCAATATTCCATATAGCAGACCTTGGAAGGCATAACTAGATTTTTCTTTACTGCCCAAGATCCTAATATAGGACTCCAGGGTATGTTGGGATGACAGGATTCCCTCTGGGCAGTTTCTGGCAAAATAAACATTACTGGAGAAAGCCTTAGTGCTTGCTACTCAATGGGAAATCCTTTCTTTCCCATACCCCTGACCCCCAGAGCTCTCTCTTGCTTCTGAGTGCAGCTGTGGAAGTGTGTAAGTTGTCATCCTGAAAGACAGCCTTCTGCTGAAGCAGGAGGATTCAGTTTGAAGCTGGCCTTGTATCCAGGTTCGCTTCTTAACTACTGTGATAAATCCCAACAAAAACCAGCTTGGAGAGGGAAGGGTTTATTTGGCTCCCACAGCCTGCCACAGACCATCGCTGAGGGGAGTCAGGGCAGGAACCATGAGGGGAGTCAGGGCAGGAACCATGAGGGGGTCAGGGCAGGAACCATGGGGAAGAACTGCTTATGGGCTTGCTTTTTATTCTTCTGCTCAGCTTCCTTGTAGAACCTAGGGCCTCCTGCTCAGGGTCACCACACCCTCAGGAGCCTAAGCACTTTCATCAGGTACAACCAAGAAATGCCCTTGGCCAGCCTAATAGAGGCCATTGCTCAACAAGTTTCCCTCTTCCCATGTTTGCCAAGTTGAAAACCAAGAATCGCTGTTACAACAGGCTCTTGTCTCAATTTAAAACAAAGAGAAGTAAAAAGGTGAAATCTGATCCAAATATAAAGAAGAGGTGTGGTGTGGTATGTGTATGTATGTATGTGTGTATGTATGTGTGTGCATGTGTATTTGTATGTGTGTGTATTTATGTGTGTGTATGTGTATTTGTATGTGTGTTTATGTGTGTGTGTGTGTGTGTTTATGTGTGTGTGTGTGTGTATGTGTGTGTGTGTGTATGTAAGAGGAAAATAAGGAGCAAGAGAAAGAAAGAGGGGGAGGATAATATGAATGTAAATATCCCCTAAAGAAATAAATCTAAACATTTGCAGAGAATATTATTAATACACATAACGCTTTAAGTCAATTGATAAAGCCAATATTTTCATGAGTCTCTGAACAAAGGGGCAAGTATGAGAAGCCTCCTGGATTGTGTAAGATTCTTAATAGGAAGCCTGTCTTGGCGCAGCCTGGGTGGGATGAGGCTCTCTGCAGGAAGAGTTCTGAACACTGCAGGAGAATCCTAGAGATGGGCAAGAGGGCAACTGGGCACTGCCATCTTTGTCCTCTCAGGACTGCCAGCACCATACATGATAGTTGATGTTGTATTCATTTTAAAGTATTTTTTAATCTTAGAGACTTTTATACATGTATATAATGAAATAGGGTCATATATACCCCTATTTTTTCCCTTTGACTTCCCCATGCTTTCATCCCTAACACCCCATGCTAACTTCATGTCTTTTTCCTTATTCATTGTTTGTTTATTTTTCTGTTATTGAAATTAGATTTTTTTCCATCTGATTAGGTTTTCCTCTCCCTCTTTCCTCCCAGTTCCTCCCCACCTTCCCTCCCATTTCTGACTCTCATTAGAAAATGAACAGGTTTCAAAGGGATACTAATAAAATGAAATACAATAAGATGAAATGAAATGTAATGCATTGGAATAGGACTAAACAAGCAGACAGAAGGAAAAGTTTAAGAAAAGAGAAAGAAACAAATAGCTATACAGAGACGCACTCCTTCACACATTCAGGAATCCCATAAAAACTCAAAATAAGAAGTTATAATACATAAATGAAAAACCTGCACAATAAAAATGAATGAATGAATGAAGGTAGAAATAAGATAAAAAGCCCTGACATTATGACACAAGGAACCTCAAAAATGCCATTGTATTTGTTTCTGTTGGCATCAACAGCTTGGGATGGGCCCTACCCTTAAGAGTAGTTTGTTTCCCCAGGGAGACTCCTTTGGAGAAAATTAGATTTTCATTTGTGAGTTGTTCTTATCAACAGGAGACTGCTTCTGGTTAGGGATGAAGGCTTTCGACCATATCTCTCAGCTCTAGGGCCCCATCTCGTACAGACCTGGGCAAGTGATGGTTTTTTAAAACAGGTATGGTTGTCAAATTCTGAAATCACAGGTCTGGGCCCTGATCCATGGAGACTGACTCATTGTGCACAAAGACAGCCATGACTTTTGAAGTTTGGAAAAGTCTCCAGCTACTTGTAATCAGTCCAATCAGTGAAGGTTTATCACTATCTCTGCCAAGGAGGCACTGGAGATGAACATCAAATTCCATTGTATGCTTCTTAGCGTTTACTGTGTTGATACCTGTAGGTACAGGTTGGTGTAGTAGCAAGGATGTATAGTTTGGAGCTAGAATCAGATACTTCTGTATTCCTTGGGTTATTGGTTTACTTCATAGGGATCTTTTTTTTTTGTCTCGAACCACACACTCAAAATTATAAAATGATTTTGTCTATGGTTCTTATATGTTGAACTTCATATAACTGCATATGAAGTCCACTATATAGTTATAGTCACTGAAGATTTCTCTTAGAGATCTAATGTCAGAACTAATCCTGTATCTGAGATGTTCGTCTTCTGTGCTATCACACTCAACAAACACATACGTCTCCTTTTTAATCCCATTGCCACAGATAGACCTTGGAATACCAGGCTCCCATGACAGTGGTTCCTAGATCTCAGCTAGTGCCCCACACTGCAAGCCATTGACACAGTCACTAGTTTTGTCTCTGGGTATTTAAAAGCTAGTTCACATTGCATGATGCTCCCAAAAGTACTTCTCACAAACTTCCTCAGTGTCCCTGCTCCTCTTGCCTCTTATCTTCTGTCTGGATTCTAGAATCCCATACCTCCGCCTGTGCTGGAGATGCTTAATCATCTTCCGTTTGGATTCTACTATGCCCATACCTCCGCCTGTGCTGGAGATGCTTAATCATCTTCCGTTTGGATTCTACTATGCCCATACCTCTGCCTGTGCTGGAGATGGTTAATGATGCTGGACAGAACCCATCAGGCTGCCGATGGAGTTCATCTGGGGATAAGGGCCGTGAGTATTCCTGGATCTATGGAAACTCTAGGGTGGCGCCTCAGGGAGTTCCTTTCCTGATGTGCACCGTGTGTACTATGTCATTCCCTTTATCTTTCCCAGCATTCACACCTGCTTTCTGCTCCAGACGAAAGCTTTGCTTACGCCATGTTAGGAAAACTTAAGTCCTCAGGGGATCAGGTATCTACATGTGTCCATAAATATTCAGTCCCCACCTCAGTTGGGTCTCGTCCTGGTCTGCTTTCCCTGGATAATTCTAGGAGAACCCTGCTCCTTCCAAACACAAATCCTGTGGTCTCTTAGCTCAGCAAGGCCTTTGTCCTGGGATTACTATTTTTCCTACTACATAGATACTTTGACCCTGTCCATAGAAGCATTTCAGGCAATGTAAAAACAGTCTTCCAGTGATCCGCTTCTAAACTAGCCCTCTGTGCGCATGTCCCTCCAGCTGCTGCAGATTCTTACTTTTCTTCGGGACAAAACTACTTTAATGAGCTTCCTGCACTGATTCTCTGTGCCTCCTTTCTTCCCATTAACCCTCTTTATTGAATTAGGAAATCTTTTGAGGATTCAGAAAAAGGCACTAATCTAATGAGCGTCCACCCAAACTGCCCTGTTTGATCTTAACATTTCAGTATGTGCACTATTCCTTATTTCTATATTAATGGAAAAACAAGATCACATCTACACTTGGTGGCCTTTGTTCACCTCTCTACAATCTTCCCTCTCTTTCGAATGGGAAGTCATGAATTTAGCATTCATGTCTAGGCCTTTTAACTACTGTGCATGTATCCATACATTGTTCAGGTAAGTTATTTGGGGTTAGTTTTTATTTATTAATAAACCGGCAGTAGTTTTCCTGTTCCCCTTGTCCAATGGATATATTGAAATGTGCATTTACAACCTTACAGGAGTCCCCAAAATGCCTTCCTGAGTGATTATAACAATCCACACTTCCAGAGTTTTTTTTGCCAGTGTCTGATGTTAGTTTATGCTGCCAGACTTCTTAATTGTGGCCAGTCTGACTGGTATTTAATGGCCCCTTATTTTGGTTAGCTTTTGTGATTTGGGTAAGGGGTGGCATGATACTATTATGTCTTTCTATTAGCCATTGAGTGCTTGCTCTATTTGTACACTTTTGCATTGCTTAGTTCTTTCCCAGTGGGTCGATCGGAGACTGGGGATATCCACTGCCTGCCCCCTTTTGTTGTTTGTGTGCGCTCAAAGTTCCCCAGAGCCAGGGCTTGCTTTTAAGTTGTGTATCCTTGCACGGACGTTCTAAACTTTAATGTGGTTTGCTGCACTGCTTTTTCTCTATGGCTAGTCTTTGTCTCTTATTTTAAGAACTGCTTCCCTAGCCAGAGGTCATGTGGATAGCAGCTTATATGTTTCTTAAATGTTTTTACTGTTTTGTTTTAATTTTTGCTTTCATCTACTTTGAAGCAATTTGAGTGAATGGCTTGAGAGAAGTGACTCAATACTTCTACACCTGGAGGCTCTACTGCCTTAGACTCTGGTTGAGTCCCTGCTCTCCTCGGCAAGCTACATGGCACCTTTGTTTAAAATGCCTACCTCGGCCGTTCATAGATTCTCTGCTACTTTGTTCTCTGTGTTGTCTCCTGGACTGATGTGTTTTTCAGTTTATGTAACTGTATAAACACGACTGAATAGCTTGCACCAACCTTAGTCATCTTCAATTGAAATTTCTCTCTTTATGGAAGTTCACTGTTGCTTTGTTTAATAATTACAGGTCTTCTTAAGTTCCATGGAGAAGGCTGACTGAGGGATTCGGCATTCTGTGAAATGATGAAAGTGGGGAGTGTTCAGGACACAGCACCCACGTGGTTCCTATGCCAGTGCATTCAGGCCACGTTGAGGCTTCCCAAGTTTCCTTGCTGTGGAAGTCTTTCCAGCTGTCGTCTTTGTTCTAAGAATCTGTCCGTTCTCCTAAGTGTTCTTCCTGAGATCGCTGGATCTTCAGCTAAACGTTCACACTATTCTTTATTTTTCTATTTTTTTCTTTTTCTTTGTGTGTGTGTGTGTGACAAAGCTTTTTACTGGGAGACACGGCACACACTTTGTTCATCCCACTTAGGGAGGGAACCCATGACAGACCAAAGTCCAGCTTGGTGAACCAATGAGTTCTATGGAGTTACTGACAGGATAACGGGTGAAGGCTTATTCACAGGGACTCAAAGACAGCTGCATGTCCACAGCCCACCCCCAGAATGGGTGACAGCTCCCAAAGACGGGACCCTGGAGCACAGTGCACAGCCTGCAGGCTGCTCACCAGGTGCCTCAGCTGATCTAAGCCTCTTCCGGGCAGCTCAGCTGGGTTTTGCTTCTTCCAGGGAGCTGGTCTCGTCTCAGGATCTTCTTTGCAGCTGTGCTTGTCTGAGAGTCTTCTTTGCAACTTTATGGCTTCCTCTGGGAGGGTTCGGGCCTAGTGAATCTCATCAGTTTTGGGAATTTTCTGAAGTTATTATAATACTAAATAAAATACTGGCAAATCGAATCCAAGAGCACATCAGAACCATTATCCTCCATGATCAAGTCTGCTTCATCCCAGAGTCGCAGGATGGTTCAACACATGAAAATCTGTCAACGTAATCCACCATATAAACAAGCTGAAAAATTAAAACCACGTGATCATCTCATTAGATGCCGAAAAAGCTTTCGACAAAACACAGTGCTCAGCATTTTAGTATTGAAGAGTAGAATCCAGAAGAAAGATCCTTTGCTTAATTTTTAAAAAATCTTTTATAAAATAAGAACTAATGGTAAGTTGCAAATGTCTTTTTCTCTTCCACAGACTCCACGGAGGGACCCAGCCTGAGATGTTCCCTGACCTTCGCTTGGGAACGTATTTCGTGGTCAGTTTTGTGAATGTTACACATTGATTTGGGTTGTCATTCCTTCTTCAGTATTTAGAAGTCAAATTTTTCTAGGACTCTAGGCTGTCTTAAAAAACAAAACAAATTTTTATATGTTGTATCTTTGCAGTCTGTTAACCTGTACAGTCTGTCCCACTGACGTGATACTAAGTATCACATGCCTTTCTTGCTGTGTTCTTTTTCTGACGTGCAGATACTGAGTCTGGTTCCGTTTTTTCATGTGTCTACAGCACATTTCCCTGTGATGCTTGGGCTGCACCATAGATGCTTCACGTGCAGCTTTTCCACCTGGACAGAACATTGGTAGAACTCTGGATGATAAGCTCATCATAATGAATTCTTGGAAGGAAATTGTAGTAATGAGGCGAGCGGGCTGCTTGTCGTCCCAGCCACCCTTGGCTGTGTCCTGCCACCCGTTTTAAGTCCCGAAATAATTACACAGAAACTGTATCCATTGAAATACTGCCTGGCCCATTATCTCCAGCCCCTTATTGGCTAACTTTCACATATTATTTTAACCCATCTCCATTAATGTGTATCGCCACTTGACTGTGGCTTACCGGCATAAGTCTAACCAGCATCCCTCTTGGAGAGGAGAAACATGGCGGCTGCTGCCCTGCCTTCTTTCCCCCAGTATTTCATTCTGTCTACTCCGCCCACCTAAGGGCTGGCCTATCAAAAGGCCAAGGCAGTCTCTATTCAACCAATGAAAGCAACAGGAAATACAGAAGGACCTCCTAGACCAGGAAATGAGGAAGATGTTGGAATCAGGAGGGAAGGGATCCTTGTGAAAAGGGGATAAAGACCTCTGCTGAATTGTGTCCCTATCTTAATGCTTCATAGACTGCAGGATGAAGAACAATAAGGAACCACCCGATGGTATTAGTCCACTATGACAAATGAACACCATAGCCCCAAACAGGGCAGGAGTTGGCATTTTTTGTGGTTCTTCCTTCAAACAGGACAGAGTATGGCTCTTGTGTTGTTGCAGTGCGGCCGAGTGCCTGCAGTGCTGTGCAGTAAAAGCTGCTGAAGTTGGGAAAGCTGGTGGAAAGGATGGAGCGGAGTCCTGGGGCTGATGTTTAAGGATGACGTTTTAGACTAGTTGGTAGCCTCCCTCCAGATCTGCATTCCCTCTGAAGCAGAGCAGATGGATGAAAGGCATCAGGAAGCAGCTCAGGGGCTTGTGTTAGCTGCCTTTTCCACCATCGTGCCCAAACCAGAGGGAATTTAAAGAGGAAAGATTTTGCTAGTAGTATGGGAGGTTTCAGTCTCTGTCTCATCCTGGGGCGCACAAGGCAGAAGAGTTCACACCATGCCGTGTGGGGAGGGTCTTAGTTTTGTTTTCTTTTGTTGCTGTGATCAATACCACGCTCAGAAGGGAATTCGGGAAGAAGGATTTACCTCCTATTACATCTCTAGTTCTGCACTCGGAGAAGTGAGGGTGGGAACCCAAGGTAGGAAACTCGTGGCAGAAATGTAAGCATCGAGCATGAAGGAATATTGGTTACTGGCTTGCTAGCTCTCTGGCTTCTGTTCAGCTCCCTATCTTAGCCCAGGACCACCTAACCAGGGTGGTACCACCCACAGTACTCTTTGTCTCCATCATTAACCAAGAAAACGTCTCACATGTACGCCGCAGGCCAGTCTGAAGGAGGCAGCTCCTCTACTGAGGTGTTTGTCCTCTTCCCAGGCTACTCTAGGTTTCGTCAAACTGACAGCAGAAACAAGTCAGTATAGTGGGTCTTTCTCCCTTAGTTCATTTTCCCTGGAAATCCTCCCCCGCCACACACACCCACAGGTCAGCTTTGTTAATCCCCCATCTCTTCTTAGCATAGTCCACTCAACAATCAGGGTTAAGAACACAGAGCAGCTAGGGGCCCCAGGATTTTCACTATCATCTTTGCTCCCGGCTTATTTCTGGTTACAGACTAAGGTGGGAACTGTAATTCAGCCACCACATTAATTTCTGAGCAGACTCAGGTGGGAGAGGAGAGGAAAAAAAATCACATCTGGGGGTTTACATCTGCACAGAACCTCACCCAGTGTTCACCTCGCTGTCCCCAACTGAATAGCAAGGCTTCATCCAGCTGCAAGAAAGTTTTGTTGTTTGTGTTTGTTTTAAAACCAGGTATTTTGCAATTCAAATAAAATCAGTCCTGTGTCATCAAAGATGATGCTGGGGAGGGGGGGATGCTGTTTGAGGAGCAATCACTGCTGTCAGCGGTGTTGTGTTTGGAGGGAGAGAAACTGACATGCTGAATTAAGGCACTAATGGAGGGAATGGGAAGGAAGGTCAGAAATAAATTTTGACAGAGGACTACAAGAACCCAACAACCTTTATTCCTCCTAATTTGCTTGAGAAGACATGCCCCCCTTCGGTTAATTCTACAAATATCCCTTTTATTGAATCCAAGGTCATTATGCTAAATTTAGTTGGTAAATATTGAGATAAACTTGGACAGAGAAATTTGTGCTTCAAAATCTAAATATATTTTTAAAATGTGTTTCTGAAAGGATTTATGTCCCCTCAAAGCTGTTTCTCAAAGAAAGAAGAACGCAGAAGACATTAGCTAATAA
Source organism: Ondatra zibethicus (assembly GCA_004026605.1). Taxonomy (NCBI): domain Eukaryota; kingdom Metazoa; phylum Chordata; class Mammalia; order Rodentia; family Cricetidae; genus Ondatra; species Ondatra zibethicus. The sequence goes on along the minus strand of PVIU01011442.1, from coordinate 47,606 downwards.
GTCAAAATACCTTTTTAAAGTACAGCCACTCTTTGCTTATAAACACTCAAGACATATGAGTCTCAATGTCAGAAAATAACTCCAAGAAAACTAAAAGGATGCTTTATCTTCCTGCCAGAAACCATCTGCCTTTCCTGTAGATGTTCCAAAAATCATTTAAGCTTAGAATTTTTCTGCTCCCCATACCGTGCTTCTAAAAGACAACTTGAACTGCTTTGAGGGCACAAGCTTTATCTTTAGGAAACTGGGTTGCCAGAAAACATATATAGAAATCCAGCCACACGTGCTTGTACTTGCGTGTGTGCGTGCGTACACACACATCTAAGAATGCTTTCATTTCCGGAAATGTAGCAGAAGCAAATTGTGATGCCCTACTGAACGCTTGTGGTATCACTGAATGTGTTAAGAAAAAAAATAACGGTTGAAGACTAAAGTCCTTCCCCTTCCAGAGAGCAAGCACATCTTCCTGAGGGTATGTCTGGAAAAACCCCGAATCTATTTACTGCTGTGGCCGGCACTTTAACCAGGCCGCTTCTTTGAACATGGCCATGAGGTGAAAGAATGCCATGCTTAGTGTGGCTTGAATCTGAGAGGTAACTGGGAAGCAGAACTCTCCCAGGGTGGGTGGAGGCAAGTTTCTCTGTGTCATCTGTCAGAAATAATTGGGGACAAAGTCCATTGTCACACCCCTTTGAAGCTGAGGTAGACCCTGGGTAGAAATTAGACTTTGGAGGGGGCCATGCTGGAGGCCCCCTGACATACCCTAGCAGAGTGGGACAACTGGAACTTTACCTTAAGAACTGAGAATCTACACTTTACACCATATTCTTTAAAGCCCCTTCTGTGTGTGTGTGTGTGTGTGTGTGTGTGTGTGTATGCGTGTCTGTTTAGCTGTGTGTGTAAATTGTGTGAGAGTTTGTGTGTGAGTGTGTGTATGTGAGTGTGTGTTTATGTGTGTATAAGTGTGTGAGTGTGTATGTGTGTGTCTGCGAGATGACAGCTTCCAGGCACGTACCATGTTCTTTTAAAACAAATCTAGTCTCCTTAACACCACTCAGGGAATGGGCACTGAAGATGAGTGAGCTTTCTTGGGGCAAAATAAGCCTAAAGGGGATTTTGTGAGGCCCAGCAGATTAGTGAAAGTTCACTCAACTTCTCCAGTTCAAATGCCTTCGTCTGTGAAAACCTCCATGGGTGGCCACCATGGTGTCATCTGTACCTACAACTGTGGCCCTTCTGAATCCTACAACACAAATAATCCTGGAGCCGCTCTGAGCAATGCTACAGTGACATCAAGGTTCCCGTCTTTGCATCAGTGTTTAGCTGTGTTAAAGTGGATAGCATTTGCCAGACAATGGTGGCGCTCGCCTTTAATCCCAGCACTGGGAGACAGAGGCAGCTGGATCTCTGAGCTGGAGGCCAGCCTGGACTACAGACTGAATTCAGGACAGCCAGGGCTACACAGAGAAACTCTGTCAGAAAACAAAAACAAAGCATAGGATCTTGGAAAATCTTGGAAACCAAGGTGAAAAACTGTCTAACTGGCTCATCTACAGGAAAACATGAAATGTAAAGAGGCCAGGATTCCAGGATTGTTTCTATTTTCCTTTTAATACTTTAGTAGTCTTATTACATTTTAAAGTCCGCAGGTAGAGCGAGTCTTCCTGGGAAAGACAGCTGTGATGCACAGCTGTCTTCACGTCGCTCAGGCCGTGCTCTCTGCAGCTCTCCCTGCTCCACTCTCCAGCTGTAATCGGCCCTGGGAGGGAATATAAAGATGATAGGAAATCGCTGCATTAGTTCAAAGTCATGGACGGCTTCGTACTGCTGAAGAGCGTCTTAGGTGAGTCAGGAAATGGATGGCGTTTTTCAAGTCACATGAATCAGCGCCCCAGAATTCATCATTTTCACCAGCTTTTCACTGTTTTGACCCTGTACACAAGGCTCGCCTGAAGCAGTTGAGTGGGGGGGGGGAGAGTTTCAGTGTGATGACAACAGAATACCCTTGGTAAAATCGTCATCACATTTAGTTTTACAGTCTGGTGATTCAGGTACTTTAACAAGAAAGACTTCTTAAAAGGAAAAAAAATCAAATTTTATTAGAAAAAGGAAACATTTATAAGCACTTTAAAACAATTACGTTTTTCAGAGTGCCTACTTGATGCTGAGTCTCAGGTATTTTGTGTTTAACAACTCCTTTCTCCTTTGCTGCCTCTGACTGACATCTCTAGCGAGCTGGTCAAGCGGTACCAGAAGACGCTTAGCTCAGAGAGTTCACAGACTTTCTGCAAGTCAGCGACAAAATCGCCCTCAACTTAGGACCAGTCCACTTTAAACCAAGAAAGCATTCTAAACGAGAATTTGGTTTCTGTTTTTGCTTATTAGGGATTTCTAATTCCGGATCACCGGTGATGAATTCCAACAGTGGTACAGTGTGGTTTCTACACAGCCAAACTGAACCCACTTCCTGCTCCAGCGACACAAAGTCGCTTCATTGGGAGGGGGGTCTATGCGATGCTCCTAAGGGTGCACAGGGTTCAGGCCTCCAAGCTGAGTTTCTTTGCTTGCTGGTGAGTTTATATGAGACAGGGTCCCTCTAGGTGACCCCAAACTGGCCTTAAACCCCAGCCCTTCTGCCTCAGACACCAGAGCGCTGGGTACGCAGGCATGATGCACCTCACTTTTTTCTTTTTAAAAAGTAATTTATTAAAAAGTGTTAACTGTTTTTAACAGTAGCATCGAGAGGCAAGGCTGCAAATTAGCTAAACACATTTGAGTCTTAATTTGTGTTTCTTCACCCTGTTAGGTTCCGCCCGCCCACACGAAGTCTATAGGGTCCACGCGAAAGGCTGAAGTCCTCCACTGTTAGAACTTGGCCTTGGCAGGCCTCCGTCTCCCAAGAGCCTCTCAGACTCTTGTGCCACGTAGGCAAGGGAAGGGGAGTGTTAGCCATGGCTCCAGTTCCCACCCACTTCTGAAGCAGAAGCAAGCCCATTAACTTTTCCTTTCAAGACCCAGAAACCAGGAGCTGCGACTGAGAGCTAGAAGCCGGTCAAACAACTGTGAGGGATGCTTCCCAAATAAGCCCCGAAAAGCCATCCAAGTTGGCCCCTGATCCCCTCCGTGCCCACAGTTCCAGCCACTGTGCACTCTGGAGTTGGTGTAGCCACAGAGGCTTTCAAATTAGTTTCATTGAATTCGTTTATCTCTGAAAGGTGACAGAAACGACAAATTGGGGGCAATTTGTGCTTCTATTGTTATTCTCTTGAATCTCAGTGGTCCTGGAAGGGGCTGTGACACATTCCAGCTATTACCAGGTCTCCAGTTAGTAGAGTGGCACACCCTTACAGACCTCTGAACTGCACCCCCCCCAGCACATTTGCAACTTGCCAATTACCAGGGTATGAATGTGGCCCAATGAGGGCGACCTTCGGTCCTGCAGCTAAGAGAGTCACTCACGAGGTCCCTTAATGCAAAAAACATCCTGAAGCCACTAACAAAGCCCAAGATAGGGGGAAAAACAGCCTGAAAACGCTGTCACCCCATCCTATACTGAGGGAAGGGGTCACACGTGGCTACAGGGGTAGGAACCCGAGTTTTCTGGCTCTCTTTATCCTGTGACTTTCCCATTCAACAACCCCGTGAGATGTTTAAAATCCCATGAGTTGATCACTTCCCTAGAAGGAGAAAAGAACAACTCCGCCAACAAAACTGCCCTGCTAAGGCGATTTACTTTGTGTTCTAATATAAACTCTGAGAGGCTTGCTCAGTAAGGCTCAAATATCCTTGCGGACTGGCACAGCTGGCTCTGCCCATGAAGAGACCCTCTCCTAATGCTACCTGGGCCACTTGGAGGCCTCTTGCTCTGCTTCCCTGGATGGCAGATTTGTTCATTTGTCTGATCTATGCTCTTCAAGTAAGTCGAAACTAGCTGAGAGCCACGTGGGCCCAACTTGCTTGCAAGAATCCGCAGCGAGCCCCTCGTTCCTCCCCTCTCCCCCATCCTGCCCCCCAGCCTTCTTAGGATGACACGGAAGAACTGAATCTTAAACTTCTACCCTCTCACCACCCGTGATCCGCCAAAGGGCGCGCACTTACCTGGAGCCTAGGCCGGCCTAGTAGAAGCGCCACGTCTCTGGTTTGCATCGAGCTGCCTCCAGCCCTTTATACAGCCCAACCCGCAAAGTAGCCACGTCGGAGCGACTGGACAGTGGGCGGGTAACCTTAGAAGGTCTCGGTGAGCCGAGAAAGAGAGTCCCTAAAATGTCACCATTTGGATGAACTTGCCCTCGGGAGGCACAAATGGGACTCGTGGGGTGTAGTGACAGCCCCCCGGGGAGTGTTTAGGGGGTCCCATCTCGGGAAGAGGCGGGGCCAGAGGAGGGGCCTGGGAAGGTCAGGGGCGGGTGGGGCGCTCTGTTTGCACCCGGGAGGGGCGGAGAAGGGGAGGGGAGGCGGCGGGGGCGTGGCGAGGGCGTGGCGAGGCGGCCCTGGGCTCCCCGCCCCGAGCTCCGGGCCCGCGCGTCCAGCGCTGATCTACTCGCCGGGAAGGCGGCGGCGGCGCCGGCGGCTCACGCTGTGCCCACTCCCGGGTGCTGCGCTCCCGTAGCGGGTGGGCTTCTCAAACCCTGGCCTGCCGCGGCCCCTGCAGAGAGGTGGCCTCTGCATCCCAGTTTCTCACTGAGGGGACGCTCCAGCACGTGCGACCCTTCTTCGGGGTGTTCTCACGAGCGGCTACCAAGCAGAGGGCACCCAACTTTGCCACCTTGAGGGTCGCCCTCGCTCAACGCGAGCTTGCTTGCTCAGCTGCACAACTGGAGACTCCGTGCTCCTGGCGGCGGAGCTGGTCCCCAGCCCGGTGCGCTGCGAGCAGTGGATAGCTCTGGAGAAGTGGCGGGGAGCAGTAGCGGCAGCTGCCTCGACTTCCCTTGCAGCGCGCTGAAGAGGACCCTTGGAGCCCCTCCGGGCCCCGGGCGCTGGATGACTGGCAAAAGGAACGTTCCCTGCATCTGGTGAGCCCGCTCCCCGCCACGTCCCTGGGTATCGTGGCTGAGACCCTGCGCGGGTGAACTAGACCTGGGGCAGCATTAGACTGTCTGTGGGTGGTATAGGTCTCGGTTAGGGTTACTCTGCAGGCAGCTGGGTGGGGACAGCCTGGCAGCCGCGCGAGTAGGAATAGGACCACCGTCAGTGCGGAGGCGGTCGCAGTGGAGGTAGTGCACGGGCTGGAAGTTTGTGTCCTAGCCTTTGCCCAGATCCGAGCGTGCGTTGGAAAGGAGCTGGAGTGTCCGGGTGTGCGATCGGACAGTGGGCGAGCCTGCACCTCGGCCAGCACCTCTCAGGTACGCGAGGAGGTCTGTGCGCGCACTCCGTGCAAAGCCAGGCTCGCGTGGTGGGAGCTGCAGCCAGCCAGGTCTGGCAATCGGAATCGCCTACCTCCCAGCCTTGTGGACTCGGGGACATTTTCTTGCTCTCGGTACAGGGGCTTTGCGGTGTTAGCGAGAATACGGGGAATAGGACTCAACTCCGCCAGGCTGTTTTGTTGAGGTAGACTAAGGCAGGGGTGGTGAGGCCTGGGGACCCGCTAGCCACTCGCGGAGCCCCTGTGCACTGGCACCTCCGCCTCATGCGTTTCGTACCCGGGCTCAGGATCTGGGGTCAGGCGAAGATCCGGGCTCGGGATGTTCGGAGGAACTGTTGAAGGTGGGGGTTAAACACCCGCAATCACCCTTGTACTGGGCCTAGCGTGGTTGGGTTCCAGTTCCCCTGGCTTTGGCGGGAAGCGCTTTCGTCTGTCTTTTTGTTGTTGTACCTGGATGCGGTTGCCTAGAGTTGGGCTTTAACTTTCCTGCGCCCTAGGCGTCCCAGAGATTCCCGGCAGGGGGCGCCAAGAGCGAGCTTTCGGAGAAGGCGAGAGGATGCTTCAGAGTCTGTTGGTGTTTCTGTCCTGGGTAGGAGGGTAGGGAATCCTAATAGTGGTAAAACACAGATTTTGCAGTAATTGCACCTCAAAAGGCGAAGGGTGGAGGAAGTTTTCTGTTACCGTAGAGAGCTTTCGGTCTACTCAGAAGAAGGGACAGAAAAGTTGGATAGAAGTCCTCTCACTGGAAAGGTCTCTTCGAAGACAAATTCCTACAAACTCCTCTGTTTGCAAATCTTTCTCCTTTGACAGTTGGGTTTGACAAGAAGGCAATTGAAATTGCGTGAAAATGTCAGAGTTATGTGCAATACGGAGAGGAAGTTCGGTTCCCGAGGCGCATACTGGTTAAAAGGCGGGGTGTTAAAATTATTGCAGCTTATTTATTTATATTTATTTTAAAATAGCTGTGTGTCCAGGCTTATCTGGGAGGGCCCTGTTGTAACGGCCAAGAGTGTGAAGAGCAGAAGTGTTATTAACTACAGAGATCATCTTTTAAAAGGAGACGCAGAAAGACACGGTTTTTAATACCCTATTAGAACAGTTGAATTAGCTGCTGACTAATGCCACTTTTCATTGTTTTGCGAGGCGAAGCCTATCCCTGGGGATAAGCAGTTCACAGTTCCACTGAAGGCGGAAGTCTTAAGCGGACACCTTCTACTGTAGATCACTGAAGCAACTTTTCTTTCCTGCGTTTACTCCAAACCAAATGTGCATTTCTTTCTGCCCACTCAAATTTCTTCTGCATGCTTGATTTACATGGAAGAGCGGTTCTACATGGGATTATCTGAAGCACAGATTCCCTTTGGCTTGAGTTTGTTTGTTGTAAAAGCGTTGGTGATGGTGGCTCCCCTGAGATGCTGCCTGTAGCCACAATGTGTGGTCATACGACTGCCGGGTCTGTGAAATGCTATCTGCTTTTCTACATCTGTAGTCAACACGTGCTTGTCCTCATGGAAGGAGGATGGATGATGCTCATTATTTTATGCCTTTTAAGATGTTGCTAGTGCTTTTGGGTGTCTTAATGGCAAACAGCTGCGGGATCCCTGCTGAGAGCAAAGATTTTAGTCTTCTGGGCGGGAAAGCCTGTATTTGACCAGAGAAGTACTTGAGGTGTTCAGAATTTGGTGAAAATAAACTGGTATTTTTCCCTGTTTGTGTCTGTCTCAACTTCCTAGCCATGCCTGCAAGAATGAAGCAGAGACATGTCAACCGCATAGTAAAACTAGTTGACAATGATACTAAGATAAATATAAGCATATTCTTGCAAGCTTAGCATAAGCTTGGATTCCATGGACCACCGGAAGTCCTCCTAGCTATCAGTTTCTCTATCCTCACTTTAGCCTCTTGCTGAGGGTTTCTTGTTCAAGATAGATGCCAGTTTCTCAGACTGTATCAATTGCTTCTCATGCCAGAGAGGGCTGCCAAGTGGAACCATTGCAAAGCTCCAGTTAACTGGCTCATGATCTCTAAGGGCTCTGGATGTTAGATCACTGAAATAGAGGCTCTCCACCAATAAAATACAGGAAGGTGGAGCAGGGTTAGGCGGGACTTTGCTGGCAGTTCAACCAAGGATACAGGCTATTCCATCGAATAAATGGGTGAACATGGACTCCAGAGTTTGCAGATTAGAACCTGCCCCCAAAGAAGAGGCTTGTGTTACAGATCTCATAGTGCGCACTACAGAATAAATCCATTCATTTACATTAAGTCCTAGCTAAGTAACCCATTTTTGGTGCAGAATATGTACAACCGTTTGTGAAAAACATTTCTCCTTTCTATAATAAATCCGTGATAATTCTTGATTCTAAAATTATACCAAATTAGTATTATAAAATGTATCTGGAATTGTTGCTATAGTTACTCAGACAAATTGCTTAGGGTATAATTATAATGCCAAGGTGACAAGTTTTTGTGTTTAATGTTCAATAATGTTGAAAACACAAATTACAGTGTCTAACAAATTGAATTGCAACTAAGTATCTAATGGGGAAGCGTCTCCATGTCTGCCCACCTGCACCTGCTTGAAAATTTATATTTATATTCTGCAAAGTTAACTTTTCTGGAATCCCCAGATGAGCGTATGTCATTTCCTTAGCTGTTTATAGTGTCTGTGGTGCTGTTGGCGGCAACACAGAGATTTTCACAGATGCCCCCGCATCCTTTCTGGTTGAAGATATAAGCCTAGTCCAAAATTACTATGCTTTAAAGCCTCTCCCACCCTGCAGACATAGTCTGTTATGGAGAAGTTATTCTGCTGTTTTTAATTCCCACCAGTTGGTAGCATCACAGAGATGGGTCTCCTCCAGCTCTTCCAGATGTGGTGGCTGGTATACGTGTAAAGACAAAACTTATTTTTTTGGCATTTAAATTTTTTAAGTAAATGAGTGTGCATGTGTGTGTGTGTGTGTATGTGTGCTTTGCACATGACATGGTGAATGTGTGAAGGTCACATGACAGCTTGTGGGAGTTGGTTCTGTTCTTCTACCATGTATCTGAGGACCAAATTTGGGTCATTCGATTTGGTAGCAAGTGCCTTTAGCAACTGTACCATTGTGTTTCAGGTTCTGATTACTCAGGCACACAGCATCTATTTCTGACAGGAAGGAAAGAGGGAATAGAAACTCTACTTCAGACCTGTGCAGACTTTCCACCCTCAGCTTAAAATTGTTTCGTTCAGAGTTTCAGGAAGACAGAACACAGCAAACAGAAAGCTTGACCCAAGAGAAGGTATTGAATCCTAAGTTATTTTAGCATACGGATACTGACATAATTAATTGGTGAGTTGAGGAAGATCCTAGGAATAGGAAACCTGGCCTCCATTTCACAGGGTAGTTTGAAGTCAGAAAGCTTCAAAGATGGAGTTGTATTTCATCTGGGGCATGCCATTGAAAGCAGGATCAATGCAGCGTGGACTCAAACAGTCAAAACACTTTGCCCAAAGTATGCCTGCCATCATCTCCTTTTTCCTTCTCTCTTTCTCTCTCTCTCCTGGTCCCAAAATTTATGGTTATTTGACAAGACCAAAACTGAGCACATCTTACTCCCCTTCCCGAGTTCCCAGATGTTTCCCCACATGCCCACAACTGAACGTGGAAAAGTAAGTCGCTCAACCACTACTTTTTCTTTGCATGTTTTCAGACTGGCTGTCTGATTAACAGCAAATGGGAAACCATTTCAAAAGAGAATATGCCTTTGCTAAAGGGTGGCGTCTGCTGTGTTTGGTCACGAACCCACCTGTCTCTTTCTCTCGGGCTTTCACTCCTTTTTTGCCTCTGCTTTCCTGGGGAATTGACTGACCTGGAGTTCAAACCAAGTGACAAGGAAGCACACAGCGGAACAATTTTACTTTGTGTTGCATTTTTATGGGCATTTGAGAGTAAATCCCATTATTGCAGTGGGTAATTCAATTACAGATATATATGATAAATAACCAGCCAAGCGATAATATCAGCAGCCGACACTATTGGAGAAATAATACTGTATTTGCTGAGATGTAAGATTAAAAATGGAAGTTGTAGGCAGGTGGCAGCCATAGTGGAACAAGGACATCTTGGTCATAGGCAGTAGAGTCTCTTTCATCTGGTTCACATTCACCCAGTGTCTGGCAGTGGTGCATGATGTAGCCATGGAAAGAAAGCTGGTCTGCATTCGTCAGATGGTTAGTGCTTCATCAAAACTTGTGTTCCAAATCACAGGTTGTCTTTCATAAACTCCATCCAAACACAATTCCATACAAAGAAAATCTCTTTCTGTAAAAGTAGACAGAAAAACTGGAGCTGCCTTGTATCTGGAAGAGGCTTCCCAAAGCTGCTTGTACCATGAAGGATGCCTAGGGAAGTTTGCAGTGTAGCATCCTGAAACCAAATGGATTTTGAGAAACACAGCTGATTTCTGAGTTTCTTTTAGAAAGCTAATATTTACATTTTCCGTGCTGATTGTAATGCTAAGGAAGTTGGAACTAGTGGCACACAGTAAAAGTAAATAAGTAAAGTAACATTTGCCCTAGATGTTAAACTTCTTTGGTCTAGCCAAAGCTACAATTCAGCCATCATTCATTCTGCTTGGCCTAAATGTGTTAGTCAAATAGGGATGTGCTTTGAAATTTGCCACTTAAGTCCTTATGTGTTCTAGCCCCGTGCTTGACTTTAGGGGAATTCCTACGGGTCCACGGTTTAGGCAAGCAACTTGCCTGGTTGAGAAACAGAATAGGAGATTCTTCTACTTTTAATTTGGGGTTTGCTGGCAACATTTTGCGCTCCTGAAAGAATGTTTCACCTACTGTGCTGGAGAGAGGTCCTGAGGAAATGGCCGCTAGAGAGTCTGGAAGTAGTGATGGCTGCTATGGGTGGGAGCCACGGCAGCAGCACTGTCCCTGTGTGGCTCATGGATGCACGTGCCAGCTTTAAGAGGGTTCAGCAGAGGGGTTGAACCATCCAGGTAGACTTGGAGATGGCTGAGAGTCATGCTGGATGAGAACCCCACATCCATGTTGCTTGTGCAGAGCCCTTGAAGAGCTAATCTGACTGGGGATGGTGATGGGAAGCCAGGAAGACTCCCCAGCAAGGGCGGCCTGGTGGGTGATCACCAACTGGGGCCTAAGAAAGGACGCGGAACAAAACATTAGGTGGAAGGTGTGATCTGGAGAAACGCACGCGGACACAAGAAAGAGCTCCCAGAACTTCAAGTCCACCAAGGGTCACACTCTGCCCCTTCCATTCTCACATGGATGGTGAGAACGGTTTATATTTTTCACAAGAAGAAACATATTCTCATACGTTCAAATTGATTTCTTGACCACAGTCTTAGAATTTAGCTGTGTCTGAAAGCCAGGAGCCATGGGGACTATATCCTCCATATATTCTAATATATGCTAATTATACATTAAGCAGGTACTTGGTAAATAAATTGATGATCTCGCTTGGCTTGGGATTAGCATAAAATACTTTGTGTGTATTAAAGCATAAAGAGTGAAATTCCAGGCTGTTATTTGCTTATTTAGAACCACTTCCCACCCACACAAAGTTCCAGGGAACAAACTGTATCATCATTACATATTTTCGCATATTATGACTTCAGAAAATTGTAGAAATATGCCAGCCTTTCTCATTTCGTTCCCGAGACCAGGGCAGTCAGCCTTGCCAGTTAGTTGCATGTATATAGTTACGTAATAAGCTCTAGCAGGTAAGTGGTTAAGCAAAACGTTTTATATCGTGTGGTGGCCTGATGTATGTTGTAATGGGTGTGAGCCTCCAAACAGCCAGCCACAGAACACCACACATTGTTTGAGTCCATTTATAGAAACTTCTAGAAGAGGCAAAACTATAAAGATGGACAGTGGATAAATGGCTGCCTGGGGCTGGCAGCGAAGGCTGGAAGTGAGACAAATGGGCAGGCTGGCTCTTTCCTGGAGCACGGCAGTGCGCTGTGGAGGTGTTCACCCACGTGTGCATTTGCTCACACCCACTGGCTTGTAGACTTACAACGAGTCAGTTTTATAGCATGTAACCCACCTCAGTAATATGGCTAGAAACGGAAATCTGGGTCATCATTTCTGAAGTTAGAGTGAATTAGATGGCCGGCAGCCTAAACATGGCTCCTGCTGAATTTTCTGGGGGTTTTATTCTGGGTTCCCACAATTTTTTATAGAATTAGTGGGAGCCTGTGGCACTGTTTTTTCTGTCAGAGGAATAGGTAAACTCAGGCTGTTTACACATGGCCCCTATAAGCACTGTAATTGATCAACTGAACTTAGCCAGCTTAGCTACTTCCAAAGAGACTCCTGACTCTAATGGCCCCCAGGTTTGTTTACACTTCTTTCCTGCTGGTCCAGTTGTTTTGGGTGTGTGGAGAACACAGAGCCCTGTTTCCATAGCACTTCAGTCAGGGTCTGTAACTCACAGGATAAAGCTTCTTCACTAAGGGAGGATGCTCTGCTTTCCCGGGGTCAAGTTCACCTGCTTCTGCACTCTCGGGTCTCCTACAGTTGCTGGCATTGGCTCCAGCTGGTGGGTGAGGCTTTTGTTTTCTTCTTTTGTGACAGGATCTTGCTGTGGAGCCCCATAGTAGGTAACTTCCAACAGCCAAACCTAAAAACGGAGTGCAAGATTTTATGCTGCTTGGCATTTTCCTTTACTTCATCCATCCATCCCTCAGCCCTCTCCTGCCATAGGGTCCTGGCTGTGTTGCTCAAGTGGATCTCCCACTTCAGCGTCCTCAGGTGAGGGGCCTTGCGCCTGACTAGAAGGCAAGTTTCAAAGTGCTCCAAACCTGGACACCTTTTATGTTTAAGAGTCCTGGAGCCTTTCTGGCTCTTGCTATTGTGCTTTCTGCTTTGGCTAAGGTGCTGAATAGGCTATGGGTAGAGACATGTGTGAACTACCTACTGCCTGAAGTTCACTTCCCCCTCAGTTGTCCTCCAGGGGAAGTGAGTGAGCTTAGCACTCTCCCCCTGTTGACTGCGACTGCCATCTGTCCACTGCCTTAAAATCCACCCGCCTCCTGCCACAGGCTGCTCAGCTCTCCCGTGGGCTCCATGTTTTCCCCTCACCGGTTGGCTTCCACATGGTGACTTTCTGTCAAAGTGTTTGCTTTGGCACAGGCGTTCTGTGCTCCAAGAGCACCCTGTGTGGGGTTTAGAATCTGGCCACAGCTGGCCAGTGGTTTAGCTCGTAGACATCTTTCCATTAGCAAGGAAGCATGTTTTATCGAACTCTGTGATGGTGCAGGGGACCAGCCCTGCCTTTCTCCAGCACCTCATCTCTCCAGTCCCTGCAGTTGTAGGGAAGTGAGACGGGCTGTCTGATTCCACTGCAGTGTTTTATAGACCTCTTAGAGTATTCTTTCGCACTGGTTTATTCTGAGTTAGTCTCCTTGCAAATTAGCATCCCCAACCTAAGCCAAAATCAGGGTGGCATTTACAGGATGGCCATGCTTTCTCTTCCCAGTGCTAAGCACTTGTTGTGGCAAGTGATAAGGATTTATTTGGGAGACTTAATTCTTCTCCCTTCTTTCTGCCCATTTTGATGGTTTCAAAGGATCAGTAGAATACTGGTTGTGCAGGCACTATTTTTCTTGTTTAATTTTCTTTTCTTTTGTTTCCAATGAGCTGATGTTCTCTAGATTTTTAGGGGAGCCGGTTAGACATTTTGTTAAACAGGTTGACTGATGATTGCATGAGCAGAGAGATTCCTGTGTTGTCAGGATGGATTTGGGCTAGACAGTAAACAAACAACGTGGCTTTCTCTTGTTTTAAGTCCTGTAGAGTAGCCGTTGGCTTGTTTGGGTTCTGATAGCTTGAGCTGGTCACAAGTGTGTATCAATTGTAGTATGATCTGGAGACATTATTCTGACTAGGGATAGCACTATTACTTTCGAAAGCTTTTACTTTTCCCCCCAGCCATTTGCTTTTCTGGGACGCATCTAAGATTTCACATAAGGATTTATCTTTGGATACTGGCAGATGTGTGGGATCCTAACTTTATTGTTGCAGGCTGAAGCATCAGAAGGGACTCTGGATATCACTATCTTGCTTGAAGGGAGAATGACTTCATTCTCTTGTATTGGTCAATACCTTCCTCCCATGTCCCCCCTCCCCCCGCAAAGTTTGTGGTTGGATCCTATTAAGCTGGGCTGTAGCTCTGTTGGAAGACAGGTTTTCTAGCATGCATCGTGCACAGGGATCGCATCACCAGCACCAGCACTGCACAAACTGAGGCTGTGTGCACGTGCCTGTAATTCCTGCGTGTGAAATGTGGAAACAGAAGGGTCAGGCGTTTCTTAGCTGAATAGCAAGTTGGAAGCCAGTCTGGGCTACATGAGATCCTGTCTCACCCTGACACACGAGATCCTGCGCCTGTGTCACCAAAGAAAAAGTCTTAACTCTGAGCTAAGAGTTAAAAGTAGACATTTACTCAAAGTTTAACGTTTCCAATTCCTACACAGCATACAGAAATGATATTTTCCAGGGAGTGAGCTCAGGTGTCAGAGGTTGACACTCTACCTCTGACACCTGATGGCCTTCCCTGTCCACTCTTCAGTCTTTGCGTATGTGTGTGCATGTTGGGGAGGGTCAGAGGTCATCTTTGGGTGCTGTTCCTCATGACAGAACTTGTTATTAGAAGTCCCAGTGCTGGCCTTATATGATCAGACCACAGACCACTTCCTTCGGCTTCATTATATGACCTCTGGATTGAGCTCGGGTCCGCAGGCTTGGGAAGCAAGCGCCTTCGCTGACTGAGCCGTCTCCCCAGCCCTCACTCAGCCTTTTAATTATTATGCTCCAGCTTCACCGGAAACATCAGTCTCAGCCACCTTCCCTTGCTCAACTGTGCAGAATGAGGTTTGCTGGCTTGGCTGGGCCATGTTTGTCAGGACCCATGGATCTGGGAACTGCCACAGCTGGTGTGACAACAAGCAAGAGCTCTGTGTTTTCTTCTGCCTTGCTCCTGGGCTGTTTGTGTCACCTCATGCTGTGGCCGCTCAGTCTGACTTGCCTGCAGCGTGCTGGGCTGCCTAGCTGGGGAGGATGCGTCTGTTTCTGGGGTCACTTTCTCTTCGCTGCAGCCAGCGTGATGGGCATCCCACTCTTCAGCCCCGCTTGCTTGAGAGGCAGAGCCATGTGGCAGGGCTGTGCACACCTCTTCGCTCACTGTTTCCCCCCTTCCAGCCAATCATTCTGCCTTTGCTTTAGGTCACACCAGGTGGTGCTGGACTGATGGTTGATGTGAAAGTGTTTTCCTCCCTCCCTTCCCACCCCCAGTTTTGTTCAGGGCACAGCTAGAACCGTTGTTTCCGTAAAGCTTTGTATACCTGAGGATGGCCCCCTGAATGCAAGCCGTGCAGTAGTGGTCCTGGGGTGGGCTGGGGAGTGGAGTTCAGAGGTCTGGGAGGAGGAGGAATCTGAGCAGACTTCTGCAAGTCCAGACACCGTAGTTGTTGCAATTTCCTAGTCTACTCTGAAGTCAGGCCTGGAGCCAAATTTACTTTCCGACTGCCAGCAGTGATGGAATTCCTCAGTCCCATCACCAGCTTGTGAAAAGAAATCATTCAGGGAAGTGCAAGCTGGCAAGGAAGAGTCGGTAGACGCATTCACTCGAAAGCTTACGCCTGCCTGAAATGTTATTTAACTGGAGCAATTTCTCCCGGCCCACCTTCTGAGTTCCCATCTCCCTGAGGTTTATTTTGGTACACAGGAGAGCCAGTGGAGGACTCACAGTGGGGAACTTAACAAGACACACCTGAGAGGCCAGACTAGCAGGATGGGCTTTTAAGGTTCGACACTCATTAACACTTCATGGGAGTCAGAGTGTTGTAGTCTGTTTTCCGTTGCTATAATGTAATAGCCAAGGCTGGGTAATAAAGAAAAGAGGGTTATGGTTCTAGAGGTGTAAGGATGTGGCACCAGGGTGGTTTAGCACTGGTGAGGACCTCATGATGGGTGGCATCATAATGGTGGGAGCAAATTCGACAGGAAATCACAGCCGTGGGAGGGGCCCATAGCAGCCTCCCCATTCTTCTCACCTCTTAAAGATCCTGCCACATTCCCACCACCACACCGAGGACCAGGCTTGTAATGTGATGCCCTGGGTGGCCTCATTCCTCATAGCAACAAATGGTAGGAGTTTAGTTCCCGCAACTGTGCACAAGTTAAGGCATCATGATGCTGTACCCTGCTGCACACATTGTCTGTCTGCGCTCCATGTGCTACCATACAGTTCGCGAGCTTCGGGCAAGGGGCTGGAGGTTGAAACACACAAAGACACACAGACAGAGACAGCACAGACAGAGAGACAGAGACACGGACCTCTAGTCACTGGTAAGAAGCCCTTTATTCAATAGCACCATGGAGGCTTATATACCCAACAGTCAGGTGGGCCAACAGGTGAAAACCTTATCCTCTGATCCTCAAGGCAACACGTGCTCGTGAAGCTGAGCTGGTAAACAATTATGACACAGCTTTCAGTAACTCAAATCAGAAGGAAAGATCTCTAGCAGGGAAGAGCAGCTGAAGGCCAGGACTCCAAATGATCCCAACAGTACCCCAGTGATCAAAGCACTCCAAAGACATTTCTTAAAGGACTGAGTTTCGTTATTTCCTAATTTATGCCGAAGGACCAAGGGTAAAGAGAACATTGACTTATCTGGTCTTTGTAGAATGTGTCCTGAATTTTTGATGGGAAGAGGCACTTCCCAGTGTTGATATATGGAAAAGGGAAGATGTTCTCATGTCGACAATAACAGAAACATTGGCGAGTTCTGGTTGGCGGAGGGGAGCAGGAGACACTTTGGAACATGGAAGACTTGACGGGTATCCCTCACTTGATCTGTGTGAATCAAAGTGCCTTAAGAATCTTCTAGAACACTATAGATGGTTTGTGGTTGTTTGTTTGTTTTCCCCTCATAGTGTCTAAATACCTTGTTCTTTTTCTAGTAGGAAAAGAATCATGATCTTCCAAGGGTCATAGCGTAGAGAAATGTAGCGAGATGTGGCTCGGTTTTGTTTTGTAATTATCCCTCATGTCACCCAGCACCCTTGAGTCACCTTCCATTCCTTACTTACTATAAAGCTGGTCCACACACTGACTTTTTCTGTTGGGTTTGTTTAAAGTGGGAAAAAATGCTTGCAGCTTGGATCTTTCTAGCCATGTATGATCCTGTTACCTGCAGAAGAGCCGGGAAGCATCTCTACGCGGTTTGGAGCCTCGCTCTGGAATATTGGCAGACTCCTTCTCAGAATAACGCTGCTGTGTTCCGTAAACTAAGTTTGCAAGTTCACCCTCAATCTATAATCAAGGGTACCTTCAATTAGTGGTGGCAATACACACACTTTTAATAGTTTTGAGATTTACTCTTAAGTATCTTTCAATGATCTTTTGGAATTTTGTGTTTTAATTAACAGTATACATTCCCTGAAGAGTGAGCCTTTGGGACCAATCTTCCCCACCTTGAGGTTGCTGGAGATGGCCATAAGTGGAAGAATTAGGGTCGCAATTGGAAGCATGGCAGATTGTCATTAAGAGAC
This sequence comes from Ondatra zibethicus, assembly GCA_004026605.1. NCBI lineage: Eukaryota > Metazoa > Chordata > Mammalia > Rodentia > Cricetidae > Ondatra > Ondatra zibethicus. The sequence continues at coordinate 30,666 of PVIU01011442.1, read as the reverse complement.
TTGGACAGAGGGGGTAATTAGCACATTGTTCAGGGACTCCTGGGAGGCCCTCAGGGCCAAGTGTCCTTCTTGGGTTGTTCCTTAATTGCACTTTTGAATGAGCTCAGAGTTGGCTACTGGGTTTAATTAAGCCTGAGGGGCTAGCCTTATGAAAACAAGACCAACAGGTATTAGGACAAGCTGCTTTCTGGAGTCTGTGGGATTACCTACATTTATCTTTTTCCTCTTCTTAATACAGCACCTGGGTTGACCTCTGTCAGTTGGCTCTTAGGCCTGATCATTGCGGCATGACCCAAACCCACTATGGATGAAGTTAAATGTTTTAAAATCCTGGAGTAAAAGGGGCATCCATGTCAGACAAATCCATCTTTAGTGTCTTTGCAAATACATGCAAAGCTAAAATCACAGATGCATTTATATAGAAGAGATTGGAGCTCAGTTAGGAACTGTGGACAGCTGAAGGACTATGTCAGTGTTTGAAATACATGTTTGACGAGCTTTGCCCTTCTGAGCAATTGGGAATTTGTTAGCTGTTTCTCCACATTAATTCAATTTAATTGAGTTAATTGGATTTATTTAACCAATGATGCCACATTTTCAATAGTTAGAGATGCAAGGAGTATGCCAAATTGTATTATTTTATAGTGAATATCTCAGTTAAGTATTTCGTACCTAAGCTGTATTAAATCCTCTGCTTACAATTGCAGACATTAAATTCCATGTTGATTATGCATCTTTTAATTTTTCCTCCTAAAAGAAGGCATCTATTAAAAAAGTAGCCTGTGGAAGTTTCTCCAAACCTCCTTGAGGAACTCTTTCTTGCCTTCTTCATGTGTCACCCAATTTGTCACCAGAAGCACATCTGTTGCTCTCACAGTAGGTTGAAGTGTTCAGAGGGTAGCTGGGCTATTTTTATCAGGTTCCAGTGTGTTCAGTGCTGGATAATTTCCCATGATCCAAAATTAGTAACGGCCTCTTAGACATCGCAGTACTGAACACTCAGACCGTTTGGCACAGTCAACGTCATTGGATTGTCAACTGGAATCCAACACAAGCATGGTAGGCTTTGTTAAAGCTAATATATACTTGTCCGGAGAAAGCAAAAGGTGAATCTGAAGTTGTGGACGAAGATAACTGAAGTTCTGAAATCAGGAGCTGGACAGAGTGTGTGCTGTGCAATACTGCATCCTGGGCCAGCTGCCAGAAAAAGGACTATACTCTACCCTGTGAAGACAGTGTGCAGGAGCCAGGCACCGCTTCATTCTCTCTATACCTGTTTTCCAGTGGACATATCCCCTGTCCTGGAACAGATGCTAGTCCTTTCCTGCAGGGTTCCTTGAGAACATAAAACAGTGTTCCAGGTTCTGTTTAATGTGGAATTTCCAGGAGCCTATGGCAGGGTCACAGTGGTAAGAAGAGAGAGGGAGAGTTAGGTGAGGAAGCAGGAGAGCATAGAAGCTGTCTTTAGTGTCGCCTTGCCTTGGTTGGGGTAAAGTGGCATGCAGGGGATTGGGGACAGTGGCAGAAACATGATACTGAGGGCTTCCTAGTGTTTGAGGAAGCTCCCTAAAGTAGCATTCCTGAAGTGTTCCCCCCACCCCGTGTGTGTGTGTGTGTGTGTGTGTGTGTGTGTGTGTATTGGAGATTGAACTGAGAACCTTGTGTGTGCTATTCAGGTTCTCCGTGCTCTACTCCTGAGGTACACACTCAGTCCTGGTTTCTCCTTTTAACATATGGTCTATCCTTTATAGTATAAGTCAACATAACAAAGGGTTGGTGATTTGATCACATACGACAGCTCTGTGTGTGGTCAATGCTTGGGTCTCTGGTGTCCTGCTGTCTGTCAGAGAGCACGTTATATCTGATGATGCAGTTCTCTGCATGCAGACGTTGCCTTAAATCAAAAACGGTTTCACGGTTGCTAAGTAAATCTCGTATCGTTTGCATGCTTTATTTTGGCAAATCACAGGGAAGTGGGGGATTGTCATCTCCCTGTGGCACTGCTGTCACAGTGCCCCCAACTCAGCAGGCTCCCCAAATGCTCAGCAGGTTTCTTAGTGTCTTTCAGGGGACAAAGGTCACGAATTCACTTTTGTGGTAGGATATTCTTCCCAACGTGAAGTTACTCAGCAGCCAGGATAAAGAAGAAGATGTCCTTTCGAGAAGTGGAAGATCTTCAGGATGTGCAATGGGAAGCTGGAGCTGCTTGCAGGACCACTGCTGCGGAGCCCTCGCTGAGTGCAGCACGCTCTGCCTTCCGGCCTCGTCTTCACCTTCGTGGCTGCTCTTCCCAGGTAAACTGGGAAGCTCCTCTTTTAAAGTGAGTCCTAACTAATCTCCAGGCTCCAGAGAACTGTCTCTGCCTTTCGCAGGTTTTCCTCGTGTGTAGATCCCGAGGGGCATGTTGGACTCAGTCTAGGATTCAGAGTGTCATCGTGCAGCATGAAAATGCCACACAGCATTTGTTTCCCACGTTGTGAGCTCATTGCAACAGGGGTGGTAAGGCAGGTAACATCCACCCTTCCCCTCCTATTGTCTCTTTGTGGAAACCTGAGAGAGTGTCATTTAGGGGTAAATTTTGGCTAGTACTTTAAAATAAGGAGCTGGTCATTGTAAAAGATTTCTTAACTCTTCCTTATTCAGTATTGGTATTTAAGATTAGGTTGTCAATTGTGTGTGTATTTTAGTGTTGGATATTTAATTTGTATATACATACTTATATTCTAATTATCAATCAGAATATATACATCCTAGAAGGATCTATCAAATGATTCATATTCATTTGGATGAGAAGGTCATCAGCACGAGCTATGTGTCCTTCAGTTTCCCTGCTCCCCGAGGAACACTCCCAGCTTTGTTTTGTTCTGTTCTTTGTAGTATAAACCAAATTTAGCTTTGCACATCTGGGTATGTTCCTCTCTAAGAAAGCTGCGCCAGCAGAGCTCCCGAGGAAGGAAGGGAACTGAGCACACATAGCCCCGATACCTCGTACTGGCAAATACCCCTAATGTGACGCCTCCCTCTGGGGCTTCCCAGTGATTTCCTGGCTCTTTCCCTCTCCTTAGAAGTGGTGCTGGCTAGTGGGCCACCTAAAATCATACCTACTGAGTATCTGAGTGTGATGTCCTCTGGATTTAATGGTACTTGGGTTTCAGGCATCCATTCAGAAGGCTTAGTGCAGATTTCCTGTTGCAGCTGGGTAGCTCACAGAGGATAAAGGTTTCTTCTGCCTCTTGGTTCTGAAAATCTATGAGTAGGTGCTCTACAGTAAATATACCTACTGCGTATCTACTGAGGCTCCTTGGCGATTCAAGTCAAAGTGTGGTGAAGAGGGAGCGAAGGGGCTACAGTGGAGAAGACCCTTGGTGGCAGCCTCGTCTATGAAAGAACTACATACATCGTTCTTAAAAATAAGCCCGATCACTTCCTGAAAGCACCGCACTCCTCACGTTGGCAGTTAAACTTCAGTCTGTATGGTGATGGGAACAAAGCACACCCAAGGCAAACGATAGCCCGACATTCCAAGGGACCCCAGCAAGTACAAAAGGAGCCAAAAAGACGCCCACTCAACAGCCCGTTCTGCTCCAGCAACCTTGTTCCTGAAAAGCTTTAAGCAGAATAAATGAATAATAATAGCCTAAGCTCCTGGTCATTTTCGAATATACTCGTGGGGTTTTACAAGGATTTGAGTACTAGGAGGGGTGGTAATTGAAAGCATGTGATTAGTTTACAATGTGACCAAAAAGTCTGGGCCCAGCTCAGTCCATATCTTTGTACCATGGGCAGAGTCTGGAATACTCCTGGTGTCAGACTTCTACATGTTTAATTTTTTCAGATTGAAAGGTATCAGGTAATTTCGGTTCGGTGTCTCTGCATTTCATGATTATGGTCCTGTCCCGCAAAGCTGCAGGACAAAGGCAGGCTACACATGCCGCTCTCCAGGACAGCAGGTTACCCACCAGAGGGGCCAAGTGGAGCTCTGCCCTCTCGTGAAGGTGCTGACAGATCTGGAAGCTAGGGAGGATGCTGTGGGCTTCTGCTTCAGTAATGCAAGAGGAAATGGTAAGCGGCAGAGTTGGCAGGCTCAGATGGGAAGCCCTTCGTCCCCAAGGGCTGGCTGCCATCCCTGTAGCACATGGCCACCATAGTCAGTGGTTCCTGAGGCCTGGTGTAGCTGACAGCTGCTTGTGCTCTCGGAACTTCAAGAGAGGGTGATGATAACCAGAACCATCTGGGCAGAGCCACGGTCGGCTCAGCGCTCGGTGGCTTTTCCCTAAGTACCAAGTTCTGCAAATAAGAGCTCCGCATCTAAGCTTGATGTCTTGCTGCAGCTCAGCCTCTTAAAAGTCCTGAAGCCCTGGGTTGGCTGCTGGAGTGTAAGTGAAGGCACTTCTTCTCTTTGGCAGGGCCTTCATATTTTTTTCACTCTTTTTGAAAGAAAACAAATCAAATCGATAATTGCATGTGAGTATAGTTTTAGAGTTCAGGCTACCATCATTTATTACTAGGCTGCACAGCCCTCTTGGGGGCCTAGACTCCATTGGATAGCTTCCCGGGTCTCATCCAGTTGCAGTCACATATTGGCTGGTCCTGGCATCATCACAGCTGGCCTCTTACAGCTGGGTGTAAGAAGCACCTCATTTGCATATCTGATGCTCCAGGGCCAGCCTAGATCTGGCCTCTCTCCTCTGCGCAGAAAGATTCAAGGGTTTTACAACTGAACTATTTTTTTGTTTGTTTGTTTGTTTCCGCAGAGAAGTATTCTTTTATTTTTTTCCATTCAAAAGAAATAAAATTTTTACATTTCTTCCCCTTCTCCCAGTCCCCTCTGGCTACCTCCCCACCCCTCCTCCCTCCCCCTTCTTCCTTAAAAGAGGGCATGGTGCCCTGCCCTGTTGGAAGTCCAAGGCCCACCCCCCTCCATCCCGGCCTAGGAAGGAGTGCATCCAAAAAGACTAGGTTCCCAAAAAGATAATACATGCAGAAGAGATAGGTCCTGGTGTCATTGTTGATGGCTTCTCGGTCTGCCCCTATTGGCCGCCACATTCAGAGAGTCTGGTTTGATCATATGCTCGTTCAGTCCCAGTCCAGCTGGATTTGGTGCGCTCCCATTAGTTCAGGCACACTGTCTCAGTAGGTGGACCAGCCCCTCCCGGTCCTAACTTCCTTGCTCCTCTTCTCCCACCTTCTGCCCTTCGACTAGACCTTGGGAGCTCAGTCCATTGCTCTGATGTGAATGTGGGTCTCTGCCTCTACCTCCATCCATCGGACAAAATTTCTATGGTGGTGATCAAGATATTCATCAATGTGACTATGGGACAAGGCTAGTTCCGGCACCCTCTCCTCTGCTGCCCAAATACCTAGCTGGAGACATCCCCGTGGACACCTGGGATCCCCTCCAGGGCCAAGTATCTTGCCAGTCCTAAAATGACTCCCTTAATGTAGATATCTTATTCCCTTCTCCAATATCCACCTTTCCTCCATCTCCACCCTCCCACTCCGCCAAGCTCTCCCCAGTCCTTCTCCCTTCTCCTTCCCCCTCTCCCCTTCCCCTACCCCTCTACCCCCCACCTCTATCCCTACCCTGGTGCTTCCAACTTTTGCCTGATGATCTTGTTTGCTTCCAACTTCCAGGAGGATCTGTATATGCTTTCTTTGGGTCCACCTTGCTATTCGGCTTCTCTGGGCTTGTGAGCTAAAAGCTTAGTGAAAAAAAAAATAGTTCAGTTGTGAAAGCTTTATCAAGAAGTCCACACATTTCAGGTAATATGACATTATTACAAGATTATATATTAAATATACAATTATAATGTTTATTCTTCCACTGATCTAAAACCCAAAATATGGTTCCATGTTCATGGAAAGAGATGAGTTTGGAGAGTGTTCACTGCATACTGCCATTTTGTAAATATACTTAATACATGTAAATAATCACCTAGTGATCTATATATTTCACAAAGAAAATGTGTACATACTGTGTGGTATCTTGTTATGTTTAAAGCCAAAGTTTTTGCAATCCCTTTAAAGTTAATTTTTTCTCATACCAACTCATAAGAGTGAATAATTCAATTTTTAAGAATTTTCTAGGTGTTTGATGTCATAAGGTAGCATGAAACTGACTATGATGGAAATATTTACACTACAAATATTGCCAAACATCAGAACTCAGGCCTCTTTTTATCTGGAGAGGTGGTTCTTATAGATTTACTGGCATATTTTAAATTGATAAGTGCATTTCAAATGATTTTATGTCATTCCATACTCTGAGCATAAATTCATGTAATGATTAGATATACTGGCTTATACGTATTTGAATTAAACATTGTTCTTAATTAAAAAAAAGATTCAAGGGGCAGGAAATGGAACTTTCCAGGCTGAGCCCAGAAGCTGGCACAGGGCTATTTCCTTTGAATCCTTTTGCACAGTGCAGGGCTTTCCCAGATGTGTGGCCTGATGAGCGAGGGGCAGAGCACACTGTGGAGGAATGCGGGAGAGGCGGCTGTGCGTGGGCCATCTGTGGGAAAGACCATCTGCCACACCAGACCCCATGTGCAGTGTCTGGGAACTGAGAAGATTACGTGTCACTCTGTGCTTAACTCAGTCACGCTTGCCTTCAGGTCTGTGCATACAGGGTTTGGGGGCTCACCCAGGGTAATTGAACAACGCACAACACATGGATGCCAAACTTGCATATTATAGAACGGGGCATCCTTTTAACACTGGTGGCTTTTGCTTCATGTCTACTAGCTGCGTGGTTTCCTGCAGTAACTTGCCTTCTGGGTGGTTTCAGCGTACTGACAGGACAGTGTAATTATAGTGGCCGTGAGAGAGGATTTCAGATGCGGGTTGTATTTGAAGAACGGTCCTGGTGTATCCTGAAGGAGAACTTTGAACATCTGTTAAGTTGTTCCTGGCTTGTGCTGGTTCTGTCCATGTATGTTAGCGTGTTAGATACTCCACAGTGAGCAGTCTATAATGCCAGTGGGTCTGACTCTTGGCATGAGCCAGTGAACAGAAACGATTATAGCTGCGCTGTGGTTTGATGTCTTTCTCTGCTTAGAAAGGCATTCAATATGCAGCTGGTTTGCCTCCCTGACTAGGTCGGCTGCACACAGGAGCACCTTCACAGGGAAAGGGGGGTAGGAGGAAGGCAGCAACAATTGCTAAAAATACAACCAGGGCTGGGAGTTGCTGCTCCACTTTGCATAAGAGCAGACAGCTCAATGTTAGGGAGAGGGCAGCCTGCTGGTTTCTCATATACTGCTACCCTCCCAGATCCTCAGCAGATCCCAGACCTTGGAGCACATTCTGGTTGACTTTCTCCCCTAGAAGATGTAGAGATGAAGGGAGGAAAATGGGCTCTTGGCTTGAGGGATATCCACATCTGGATATAGCTGGGTCTTTCTACCCAAAGCCTCAACACATTCATGGTCTGGTCAAGGCTCTTCCGGCTCCATCTGGCCTCTGAGTGGCTGCTAAGCCCTGTTAGTCACGCTGACTCTGAGTTGTTCCTTGTGCTTACCCAGCTCTTGAATTGCATTCTCCTGACAATGCTCCACTGAGTGTGGTGTGCCATCTGCCCCTGCAGGCTGACTAATGTCGGCATCTGTATCCCATTGATTTGGTGGCATCCAGTCCTGCAAGCCAAGGGAAGGAAGGGAGAAGCTAAGAATGCCATCTTCACTCGTGTGTGGGGAGGTTGATGGGGCTCTATTTTTCAGCCCCATCAACCTTGTCTAAGCAGCCTTCCAACAGTTTGAATAGGATTCACATCCTGGCCTCTGACTGCTCCCTGCCCAGCACTCTCTTTGGCTATCACCAAGAAGGGAATCCAGGACCAGAACCCACAGTGTGAAGTTGTCACACCTCAGCACTTCTTGGGGCCACCAATCCATTGTAGCTCTCAAGACTATTGCTGCAGAGGCCACAGGAAGAAAACAGCAAAGGCCACAGGACAGCAGAGTTTTCATGAGAAACTGGGAACACTGATGCTGCTGGTGAGTCTCCTTCAGCTAGATCATCCTCATCTCTGAGTTGACATCTTTATCAGACAGTGGGCAGCTATTTACATAATTGAAGGCACTGGTGAATTAATTTTGATAAAATTGGTAAACTATGTTACCTGATGACAGATCTCATAAATGCAATCCAAGAGACATTTAATCTCCTTTATCTAAACCTAGAAATATTGGTTTATGCACACACATCCCACTTGGCTTTTAGCTAATCATAAGCTGAAATGTTTATCCCCATATTTCGATAAGCTTTGGCTTGTCAGAGGGAACGGGAAGAGGGGCCCTGTCTGGACGCAGTCTTCTGCCTTTTCACACCATCGCACTCCTGGGAGTGGCTTCCCGCAGGGAGGGCATTTGCTGTGAGACACCCAGCTCCAGCTTTGTAGCAGGCACGTTTTTTAGTGGACTATGTGGTGTATTAATGAAGAAAACAGCTTTTTGCAAGTTTTCTGTCTGACAGTACTATGAAGGGATTCAGCAGCTTCTAGGTCTCTTCATAGTTATTAAAAATAGAGCCTCTGCAGTCGTTATAGCTCTTCATCTTTCTGTTCAAATGCCGTTCACGATCAGAGATTGCAAAAATGCACTTTTTGCTCTCGATGCTGTTATTCTCTCACGTCAGAATAAACCATCCAGATTCCTGAGGTGCCGTGTCCATCCTTATATCGATCTGCTTTCAAAGAAAAGTGGGATTTCTCAGTTGCCTGCCCAAGGGAATTTGACCTCCAAAGCCTCCTCAAATGCTTCTCACTGTTTTCACTGAAGACGGGACCTACAAGGAAGTGGGTCTTTTTTGGTGTTCTACTGCGCCAATGTCCCTGGCTTTCGTGGCAGGGAACTGCACGGCCTTTATCATCATTTACCACCCTTGCTGATGGCTGTCGCTTTCCACCTGGGTGTGAGCTGCTTTAGGACCTGTGACCCTGAAGTCCAACACAGACAGCTTGGGGACAGGGTGACAGGACCATGTGGGGGAGCTCCTCATGGTGCATCAGGAAGCCGAGTACAGGAACGAGGGGCCAGCCCACTATTCTGTGACCTCTCCTTAGCCACCTATGTCACTAGTCAGGCTTCCCGAGTCCCACAGTTGTCACGGTGGTGCCATCAGCTCGATAATAAGCCTTCAGAACATGAGTTAGAGGGAGGCATTTTACATCTGAGCACACGTCCTATCCCATCAGACCCCAGGCCCTTTCTCAGGTTCTATGTCCCCTCTGAACAATCAGTGAACACATTGTTAAGGACTTATTTTATATCAGTTTCACCCTCTCTGAAAACTCTCCTTTCTTTGTGTTATCACCAGTGAGCTGACGTAAATGCTGAGTTAAACCAGGGTATTTCAGGCTGCAAGGGCCACACGGTCTCTGTCATGGTTACTCAGTTCTGCCACTGTGGCATGAAAGCAGCCATTGGCAGCGGGCAGATTTGTGTGTGTGTGTGTGTGTGTGTGTGTGTGTGTATGGGGGCATGTTTCAGTAAAACTTTATCTACACAATCCCTTTGTTCCAGATTTTATTGACAGACCACAGTTTTCAATTCTTGTCAAAACCTAATAGTCTGTTTCAGTTGTTCAGCTATGGCACGCTATGGGCATTTGTGTGTAGTTCCTACTGACATGTGGTACTCCTGTGTGTCTTATCACCATCTGAACTATGTATTCATCTTTCTCTTCTCCCTCTGTTTGCTTAACTTCTTTTTAGACATCATTGGTGTTTAGTCCAAAGCTTTTAGTGACTTGAACATCCATCTCTCTCTCTCTCTCTCTCTCTCTCTCTCTCTCTCTCTCTCACACACACACACACACACACACACACACACACACAAATGTTCATATCTATTTGTTTGTGTTTGTGTTAATGACAGTTGAGAGTGGGAAAAATCCTTTTAATCTGACCAAAAAGTCTTCATTATTTTGTATGGTTATCTTTAATATCTGTATTTCTTTCCCAAGGCTACTGTAACAATTACCTCATATTTGATTGCAACAGTAATCAGTTCTCTCTGGTTCGGATGTTGCCTGTTGGTTACTTTAGGAGACAGTTCTGAGTTACTGACATTGCCCCCGCCCACCGCCCTGGAGGCCCACCTGGCATTCTTTGGGTTGTAGAAGCAGTGCTTCAGGATCTGCATCCGTGGTCACATGGAGTTCTCTGTGTGTGACTTGTGTTTTCACACGGCCTCCCTACAGAGACAACAGTCACTGGATCCATATTAATTCAGCATGACCTCATTGTTATTTAATTAGTTGCATCTGCAAAGATCCTATTTACAAATAGCATGGTGTTTGAAGCTCTGAGTAGACCGAAATGTGGTGTGTGTGTGTGTGTGTGTGTGTGAACTCCTAGACTCCGTGAACCTCCATACTCAGATGATCATGTCCCTGGTGAAGGAGCCAGGAACCCTGTGCATTTTGATGTAAGTGTTGGTGGGGCCTAGGAGCTTCCCTGTCCCTGGGGAGCCTCCTGGCTTCCTTGCATTAGATATGGCTCAATGAATGAAGTGTCTAGTGCTTCCTAAGTGTTCCTCTGTGTGTCTTTGCCGGTGTGTTTGCTCCTGCCAACTGCTGTCACATATGGGTTGAGGAGGGTGATTATTTAGTGGCGGTTTCTGACTTGCTCATGAAATATTGAGTCTTGTTTCCTTCCCTCCAGCTACCGTCTCTGGGCTTTTACATATCTGCATAAAGAGGCAGGGCTTATATTTGATTTGTTTTGATTTCTGAGCTTTTGTAAGTAATTTTTCCCCACCTTATGGAAAGTTTGGAATTTTAGCTACAACCTGATAATGCTATGAAGGTTTTCTGATGTTTTTCTTTTGGTTTTTTAAGATGGGTTTTCTATGTTTTGCCCTGGCTGTCCTAGAACTCATTGTATAGACCAGACTGGCCACAAACTCAGAGATCTGCCTCCCTCTGCCTCTGGAGTTCAGGGACTAAAGGCGTGAGCCGCCACCAAGCTGCCCTTAGTGAAACCAACCCACCCTCTGTAAGAAGCTCACCTCTCTCATGGGACTGTGACAAGGCTGGAGCAGGGGATACACATGGCACAGTATTTACAAGGACACTGTGAGCAGCTGTGCTCCGCTCATGGCTGCTGGACTCACCTTGACCTCTGGGGCCAGGAGGCCACCTCTCTCCTCTGCGCTTCACTTCTCAACCTCATTAATCCCTTGATTGAAGCCATTTGTTTCTGCAAATAAAGAATGGATTTCTTGAGATGGTAGTAAACATTCTGATTAGCTATGCAAATTAAATCACTTTAATCACTCACTAATTGCTTTATCAAATTTGACAAAACACAAAAACTCCAAGAGTGTACTTGCCTGGTCATTGAGAAAGAAAAAAGAAAATCCCATTTAAACAATAAGCGAAGGGAAGCCGCATCTGCCAAGTGTATAAAAGTCTGAGCAGACTCAATTTCAACTGAAAAGCAATTTTGTCAAGAGCAGACAAGAATTCTACATCTGGAATGCAAAGGGGCAATATGGAACCATACATACATACACCTTTGTTGGGAAACACAAAATATCATCAGTTCATTGCTTACACTGAACTCAAGGGTTTGGCTGAATATTCAAGTTGAAATTCTTTTTTATTTTTTCTGAAGGTAGGAAGCAGAAACCTCGGCGGCGGGGTGGATACTGTGTTTCTGGGACCCCTTTCCTTGTGTTTTCCTTCTTTACTCTGTAGTCCATGCAGCCTGAGTGCTCCCCAGGTGTGGGGTCCTCTACTACACTAGCCTGCCCTCTCCAGGTTGTCGGCCTCCTCCCCTGAGTAATCTGTGGGTGGATGTGCTCTGTGAGGCTCCTGAGATGTCAGAGGAAAGAAATGTGGAGGGGTTTTTGCAGTGTGGATGAGGTCACTTGCCTGAGAGGCTGCCTGGGACCCTCTGGACCATCGTTAGTCTGTTTCTTCAGGAAACAGGTGGCATCTCACAGATGTCTGAACCCCCAGAGACAGGGAGAAGCCTGAGGACAAAGGTGACAGACAGCAGTACTTCACTAGCAAATCTGATATGTGACCTGCGTAGTCACCAGGCAAAGCTGCCTTCTCTGATGAGCGTCTCTGGAAGGTGCACAAGTCACCTCCTTGGAGAAGGGACAGCACCCTAGGTACCCTAAACACTGCATGAGGGGAAGGCAGCACTTTGGTGGGAGAGGACTCTGACTGTGAAAAGGACAGTTGATGGGAAGGGAAGCTTTCCTAGGACTTCATAGGCCTGGAGGAGATAGGGAGAATCAGTGGGTGGTGGTGGTGGTGATGTTTTTGTGCTGTGTTGGGCACTTAATAATTCAGGGCCTTAAAGAAATGCAATGACTGGCTTTGGATCCTCTAATTGATTAGATAACCCACTTAGCAGGAATATGGCGAATGGCATCAAATCCTTAATGATTAATCTCTGAAGCTGTTTTGCATTCATCTTTTCTTGTCTGTTGAACACTTTTTTTTTAAGGTCTAGAATCATTACTATGGGCAGAAGGTATTTGGATATTTTACACAAAATACAATTTCAACAACATTTTGTAGTACTCTGAGATGGGGAGAAAAGCTACTGTTAGCCTGGGCATTTCTGTTCCTCTGCTCCCTTTTCTCTGCTGTTTCCTCCTTGTGAGCGTGTGGTCCGTTGGTCGGAGCACCGATGGCGTAGCATTGACAAAGCCAACATTTCACTCCGTGTCCCTAGATTTTCCTCACACCCTTCTTCTGTCCAGGACCCCATCCGAGGCATCATGGGAATTTAGGCACTGTGTCTTCAGACTCTTGTAATCTTCGATCAGTTCTCAGACTTTGTTTTTGGTCACCCTGCTGGTTTTGAGGAGCTCAGATCAGGGAACTTACACAATGTATCACAGTTGGGTTTTTATGACTTCTTTTCCTATGACTAGACTGTAGTTATGATTGTAATTAACTAGCGTATTTATCTTGATTTTCCAGTATGTGTGTGTACATGTATGGGCATGCCTGACACAGTGAACACACGCATGAAGGTCAGCAATTTGTGGAAGTCAGTTCTCTCCTTTCATGGTAGGGGTTCAGGGAAGGAGCTGGGAGATGGCCCCGCTGGTCACTTGGTTGCCGTAAAAGGATGATCTCCTGCATGTAAAAGGTGGGTGTGGTGACATGTGACTGTAATCCCAAAACCTGGGAAAGGGGAGGGACAGGAGAACTCCTAGAGATTGCTAGCTAGGTATTCTGGGTTTCCTGGTAGATACCCAACATTGATCTAGAGCCTCCGCATGCATGCACATACATTTATAGGTGCTTGTAGGTACACACATATATCATCCTCATGGTCACATCATGTCACGGGGGTCCGTTGCCAGTATGGCTTCTCTGATGGTGTTGAGCAGCCTCCTACCCCTCTCTCCTCTCAGTCTCCACTGCTTGGCTGCCCTTTCCCAAGTCCCTCTGACTCTAACCTACTTCACAACGTCTGTCTGTCCCCTCCTCTTCAAAAGTCCCTTCTCAGCTGCCCCTCCCTTCTGTATCCCCACCACCCCTTTCCTGATGCTTCTTGGCCTCTTGTATAATTCACCTATTTGGGGTTTGTGTCCGCTGGAGTCTAGCCTAGGAGGATGTACACGTTTCTGGAATGGGCAGGTATTCAAAAGATATTGAACAGCTGAGAGCGGTGTGAGAGGGGAGGACCACAGCATCACAGCATGGTTCCCCCCTCGTGTGTGTGTGTGTGTGTGTGGACTCACTCTGGGCTCCCATAGAGCTTCGTGAGGATCCACAGTGTGAACTGGTATTACTTGGTGCTTTCAACCATTTCCCCCATCACCTCATGTGTCAATAGTTATCCGCTTAGGAGACACTCTGCTCCCTTTAGCTCTTCCCTTCATGAAGATCCGAGTGTTAGCTATGACAACTATTGTAATAATGTCTGCAGAGGTACATGCTCTACTTTAATGGGAATATGTACCAGAGAGAACCAAAGGAAGAGGACCTGGGCATGCAATAGGATGGATAGAGCGCAGGATGATGGGCCAGGCTGAAAAAGCAGCCTGTACGAGTCTGAACTTGGTCTTTGCAGTCTTGGCCTGTTCGGGCAAGCCCTTAATTGTGTGGATTTTGTAATAGTTTACAGTGCTGGGTTGTTAGTTCTTGGCTTCAATACATGCTGCTGATTGGAAACATATCTGAGGAATTTTCCCTTCCACTTAAGAAACAGAGCGCCCAGTGGCGAGCCTATAAAAGACTCCCTTAAACATTAATTATGTGGCTTGAGAAAAATAAATGGGTAAATTAGAGAATTAGCACTGGGTGAAAACGCAGCTCACACGGACAAGGCAGCTGGCTGAGGCTGGCTTCAGGTCTGGGGAAATGCTGCTGGTTTTCTGGATCCAGAGTTGGATGGGAAGCATGTATGTCTATCCTCCTTTAATGCCATGTGAGAGATCAGCATCCAATTTACACGCTCACATATGTGCTCACATACTTACACGTGTACATGTATTTCGACTACTCAGTTACCAAGAGGCTCTGCACAATATTTTGCAAAGGCTTTAGCATTGTATTTAGATTTTTATTGAAAGTGGGCTACCTGCTTTAGGGAGGGTCGTGACTGGAACATGGCTTCACATGACATTAACTCTCCATCTGCAGTGAGTATGCAGCCATGGATGGATGGCCAGTGAGGATGTGCTTTACAGAGAGTGGAAGCCAATCCAATCAGACACACAAAAAAGAGGCCAAAGCTCACCTAACATGCTAGGAAGAGAGGGGATCACAATTTTATTTATGACTTTATAATATGCCAGAATTATTCATTTGGCCACGATAGTAACAAATTCAAGTTGCAGGAGACCCCAAATGATCTTCCATCTATGAAACCTTATATGTATTTTCTGTTCCTTTATGAAATGAAAAACAGTAGGTAAAAGATAAACATGTCACTTTGACCATGACGCTACCATTGAGACTCCCACGTTAGCCCCTCCGCTCCCTTCTGCTGTGACCAGCCTCTCGCCTATTTGGAAATAAAGTGGCTGTTTTCTCTTTGTGTCCCCTGTGCACACATTTGTCTGAGCAGAGAGCAACATTTAATCTGAAAGCAAAGCAGAGGCTGATGAACAGGTAAGTGGGGCAGGAGGAAGGGCATTCAGAGAGGCACTCAGGAGACGTGGCTTAGGAGGCAGGATTCCGTGGCGATCCCTGGACAGAGTTTGGCTTCAACAAATGGCTCTGTTTCATTTTCTCTGCAAAGGATATCCACCTTTATTTTTAATTTTTATATAGGAAATTTCGAAGGCTGTGTTAATAAACACAGTAGCTGAGATCTTGGAAGCCATTCATCTTCCCTAGATGTCAGCTGTGTATCTTAGATATATCTTGTCTTTCAAACTGATGATATGATACCCTCCTGATCTTCAATAGCGAATTCACCTCCAAAAGAAAATACTTTTCAGTGAACAACTTAGCAGTCTCTAAACGGGTTTATGGAGCAGGCTTCCTTGAACTGCTAGCCCCCAAATCATGACACAGGGTCTTACAGTTATGAATGTTTGGCCTTAGTTTAGGCTTGTCCTGCTAGCTCTTATAACTTATTTTAACCTATTTCTCTTCATCTAGATTTTGCCTTGGGGCTTTTTACCTTTCTTTCTTTCTTTCTTTCTTTCTTTCTTTCTTTCTTTCTTTCTTTCTTTCTTTCGTTCTTCCTTTCTTTCTCTCTTTCTTACTGTGTGGCCTACTTTGCAGTTTCCCCTGTGTCTGGCTGGCTGATGGCTGCCTGACTGACTGGTCTCTGGCATCTCCCTCCTTCTCCCTCATTCTCTCCTCTCTTAAGCCTATATTCCTCCTCCTCCTCCTTATTCTCTCTGCCCTCCAGCCCCACCTATCCATTATCTGCCTAGCTATTGGCCATTCTGCTTTTTATTAGACCAATCAGGTGCCTTAGGCAGGCAAGGTGAAACAGTAACACATCTTTACATAGTTAAAACAAATGCAGCATAAACAAAAGCAACACATCTTTATGTAGTTAAACAGTTATTCTTCAAAACAAAGAAATACTACATATCTTTACATAGTTAAATATATATTTTATTCCACAACAGGTTCAATTTTATCTTCTGGCTACATGAAAATGTAGTTGTTGTTGACTCATAACCCAGGTATGAAAATATAATTTAGCTGTTCCACAGCAAGCAATTGAACTGCTCATGATGGTGCCTGGGTAACAGGTCTTTGTGATTATCTTCCACATACTGGGTTCTTCCTTGGAAAAAATTCATCCCAGGTTGATTGTTTTGCAAGTGAAAGAGTTACTTTGCCCTTTGTAAATGACAGGGCATTTCTGAGTTTTGTCTGGTTTCCATAGTTACTCTTATTATTTTTGGAAGAGGCAGCAAATGCTTTTCTTGCGGTGATAAAAAACTTGGCTTCTCTCAGTCTTTCCTACCTGTCGATACCAAAGCCATAAGCAAAAAGAGTAAGACCTTTTAGGTTAGGTTGTTCTTTCTTTTGCTTTTTAAATCTGGAAATTAAGTTGTTTGGGTTATAGAAAACCAGTTTGGAGGGAATCAGCTAATGGTTAAGTTATAGCCTTCTATCCCCACCCCCCTCGTGTGTGTGTGTGTGTGTGTGTGTGTGTGTGTGTGTGTGTGCATGTAGAAATCGGAAATCAACATCAGGTGTCTTCTTCAGTAACTCCCCACCTTAGCTCTGGAGACCAGCCTCGTGTCCTCACGCTTGTGCCAGACAGCAAACACCTAATCCACTGAGCTATCTCTCCAGCCCCACCCTTAGATACTTTGGTGACATTTTCTTCACAAAGAGTTGGGGAAAGAGTCACTCGCTGTAGTGATCTCTTCACATATTAATTAGATTAAAATTCTTTCAGATAGGCAAGGAGGTACAAGTCATCCTTAATGACGGGACTTAATTGTCAGTGTTCTGAGAAGGGGACTATGGAGAAAAGTATCCTTCGTCTTGTTTGTCCTCCCACCCTAGGGTCTCCCACTTTGAGGTTCAGAGGCTCTGGTGATGTTATGATCCTTATTCAGGCTTTGGCTGGGACTGAGATCCCCAAATTCTTAGAGGTTCTGCTGCTGCGGCTCCTGCATCTCAGCTTGAGCAGCAAACACTGATGCTACACGTAGTTTGAAGGCAGCCAACATCCTATTTGGAGCCCCTGCATAGACTTTTAGTGAGCAGGCTCACTGAACTCAGTCCATGGATCTTTACTGAGGAAAGAAGTGGCAGTTATCAGTAGGGGGTCACAGAATTTGATTTTCCTTTGGCCTGTGGCTAGTTGATCTCTTGTTGACATGAGGGTATGTTTTCCCTCCCACTCCAGGTTTGAGAAGAGCTTATTCTGGCTGCACTTCCTATATTTCTGTAATTGATGTGAAAGTCAGTAGCCCGCAGCCATTATGAAAGGCGTGAGGTGAGCTGTGCTCTCATTGACACAAGCTGAAGCGGGAGCACGGGGATTTGGTGGGCAGACCATCCTAGAGCACATCACGCCTATTTAGCCATTGCGGGATGTGATACAGACTTTAGAATGAACAGCTATGCTCCTTATGGCTTCCAGCTTTGTGTTTTTACGGGATTCCTGAATGTGAAAACTAATAGGTCTCTGCATCTAATTTTGTTTTCTGTGCCTTTTCTTAGGTTCTTTTCCTTCTGTCTGTTTTGTCCTATACCAATTTGTTGTTTTAATCTTTTTATTTTATTATCTCTTTGATGCCCATTTATTTTCTAATGAGAGACAGGAAGGGGTGGATCTAGGTGGGAGGGAATGTGGGGAGGTACTGGGAAAAGTAGAGGGAGGGTCAACTGTAATTAGGGTCTATTATGTGAAAAAGATCTATTTTTAACACAAAAAGTGTGTATTTATGTGCTGTACAGTGTGTTCATTTCTGCTGTATGTATTGTGTGTGTATATAGATATGTGTGCATGTTCATGGATGTATGTGCGTATGTGAAGTGGGGAATGTGTGGGTGCCATCTGTGTATGTGTTTCTGTACATCTGTAAAGGCAGGGTTTGAGCTGAATTCAGTGCTGTGTCATCCAGAATGGATATATATCACAACTGACGTTGCTATTTCATCAGCTTGTTTAATTTGATTGTGTTGGATGTAAGAGTAGTATGTGCGGTAGCGGAGATTGAGTTTATATTGATTTCATAAATGTCAAACAGCTGGATGCAGAAATTTACAAATGGTTCAATTAAAGAGAGGGTCTGTCAATAATCATGTGTGAGACAGCCCTGGTTACCATAGGTAGAGAGGTGATGTCCTCTGAGTACCCCACCCCTGCTTCATGCTCATATCTGGATTTCTAGCATTCTGCTTTGAAGAAGCCTAAAGAACTAAAGCCACACCATCCCCTGATGTTTAGGTCTCATGCTCCCTTTGAACCATTTCTTCTTTTCCCCTGTGAAAGCTGCTGTTCAGGAGCCAATCGAGCACCCTCTAGGCAGCTGATGTCTTGGGATGGCCTTGGGCTGGCCGCCAGCACCCCTGGGGAGTAGCCCGGGTTGTGATGACCTGCTTCTGTCCCGCTGCCAGCAGCGGAGAGCTCTCCTGTCTGTGCAGTCCTTATATCATCTAGGAGTAGCTGGGGACATTGCACATTCCCCCAGCCTCTCTTCGGAGTCCTCTGTTGCCATAACCCTATTAGGCATGCATTTTTCACACTTATTTCATGGATGGATGTCAGACTTTCCACACACTCCCAATGTTACATAAGCTGCTTTCCATCAAGTTGTTAAAGGGTTGCTAATTTTCAGTTGCTTAATGGACTTAATGGCTCTTGGAAACTAGTCTCACATGAATCACACTGGGTGTTCTCAGGCCCTGCATGCGTGAGTTTTAGACATCGATGCTTTAAATGGATGGGACAAAAAGATGTGCACAGGCAGGCAGGGTTTTGTGATGTGGGATGCATGGGGAGAAGGATTTCTCGAGCCTTTGACAGCTATATGACAGCTATATGACTGTCATGCTCTGACTGATATTTTATAAACCCATGCATCATCGATGTTTGACAGAGAACTAGAACTGATAAGATATACAAATATCTCTTATAAAATAAAACATTGACTTACATGGTTATGGGGGAATCCTGTCATCGGCTCTCTGGATGCTACATACCCAGGCAAGATGCTAGTCTAATTCAGTCTAAGTCTGAAGCCCCCAAACCAGGAGAGCCCCCACACAGGGTCAAAGGTGGATGTCCTAGCTGGACAGAGAGTGAATTTATTCCTTTTTCCTCTTTGTTCTAGCTGAGCTTTCAGTGGATTGCAGGACAGACAACTAACATGCTGAAGGCAGATTTTTGTTACTCAGTCTGCTTTATCAAATGCTTGCTTGGAATACTTCCGGTATTCAGTCAATTACTTGTAGGCATAGATGATGTTAAATTAGTAAACCTTTGCTTTCAAGCATACCCTGCAAGGAGTAGGTAATAGGTGCAGTTTCTATTTGTAATTTGCTTACTTGAATGTAGAAGAAAACATTTTCAGGGATATCACTTTAAATTTTATATCTCTGGTGGAAGGATGAAAAAAAAATAAAGCCCTGAGGATCTTATCTCACAGTGTTTCTTCTGAATGGTTCATGATATTTAAGGATAAATTTAAGTTTGAATAGAATCTGTATTTACAAAAGATTACAAAGATGGGGTCTTTTTAAAAAAGAGATCTTCAAAACTATATTTTCTTTTGCATAGGAGGTTGGGGAATAGTTTTAAGTGGCTGACACTAAGAAAAGCCAGTTCTGCTGCAGGAGCAGAAGAGTGGTCCAAAGATATCCAGCTCATGAAATTGCAGAGTATGATCTCATATGGCAAGAGGAATTCTGCAGATGTGATTGACAGTATGGAAGCAAGACATTGTCCAGTATTATCTCTGTCCTCAGTGTAACCCCGGACACACTAAGAAGAAGAGGGCAGAGGGGATGACACAGGGGCAGTGTGGGGATGGCACAGACAACTTTAGGCCTCATTGGCCTTGAGGATGAAGGAACAGCCCCAGCAAAGGGTCCAAGAATGCAGCTCTGGGTGCTGAGAGCATGAGGGAGCAGACATTCTTCTCAGAGCCTCTGGACAGAACATGACCTTGTCTGGAAACCCATTTTGGTTTTCTGAATGCAAGAGAATAAACTTGAGCTGTTCTAAGCTACCAATTTCATACCAAGAGTGTGTTGCATGGAGGCTGCTTGTTAGTTCCTGGATGCTCAGCCCTGAAATAATCACACAGAAACTATATTATTTAAATCACTGCTTGGCCCATTAGCTCTAGCTTCTTATTTGCTAACTCTTAATCTTAACTTAACCCATCTCCATTAATCTGTGCATCACCATGAGGTCGTGGCCTACCAGCAAAGTTCCAGTACATCTGTTTCCAGCAGTGGCTCCATGGCTTCTCTCTGACTCTGCCTCCTTTCTCCCAGCATTCAGTTTAGTTTTCCATGCCTAGCTCTGTTCTACCCTAACAATAGGCCAAGGCAGTTTCTTTATTAACCAACGGTATTCACAGCATACAGAGGGGAATCCCATATCAAGAGTGTTAATTTTTACATGGGAAGATAAGATACTCTTCTCATATCTAAATAGTAAACTTTGGCTTAACGATATTGAATTTTTGAAATTACACTCAATATTCAAGTGCATAAATAGCCTGTGTGAAATTAATAGCTTCAATATCAAATAAGGGGAGAATTAAAATGCAAAAGCTTTGCTGCAGTTGACTCTGGGTATAGATTATTTTCAGTGACTTCTGGTAGGAGGTTCTGGTACTCTGCAGCTACTTAGCATCTTACAACGAAGCTGTATCTTGTACCATACCATGATATCAGACAATCAATGCCTGTAAATTTATCTGAGGTCCTTCTGGTCTCACCCTTCTAACCATCCCTTCTCTTCCACCCCCCTCCTCTTCCCAACCCTCTCCTCTCTTCCCAACCCTCCTCTCTCTTCCCAACTCTTCCTTTTCCTTTCCAACTCTCTCTTTTCCTTCCCAACCCCCTTCTCTTCTCAATCCTCCCCTTCTCTTCTCAACCCTGCCCTTTCTTCTCAACCCTCCCTTCTCTTTCCAGTCCTCTCCTTCTCTTCCCAATCCTCCCCTTTTCTTCCCAAACTCTTCTCTTCTCAACCCTCTCCTTCTCTTCTCAACCCTCCCTTCTCTTTCCAATCCTCCCCTTCTCTTCTCAACCTTCCCCTTCTCTTCTCCTCCCTCCCCTTTCTTTCTCCCAAGTACAAGGCCAGTTTTCAGCTGCTTCATGTTTTTCGAAAGACTACTCTAGGTTTTACATATTTTTTTTGATTTAGTGAAAGATTATGGAGCATTCCAGAACAAAAATCAAAGAAGAATCTTTATCTCTTTAATAAATTTCTGGGAATCTAAAGGTGCTGGAGTCATTTTAGATGGAAGGCAGGCCAGATTAAGTCTACCCTTGAAGGATAATGAGGCACTCCAGATAATATTCTGCAAAAGGGACTCTTTAAAGCTCTTAGAGCTGCTGAGACACACCTGTAACCCTGATGACTGTGCGAATGTTTTCTCGACCTTAGCGATTACTTCTAGAGCACATCAGTGGAGAATTCACATCAATAGCACCAGAGTTATTTTAATCCCCCCCCCACACCTTTCCTTCTTCCTTTCCTGGAATAAGGCAGAGTCTTTCTTCTACTTGAGTTTGTTTTCCTTTTGTCTTTTGGTTTTTATTAATAACCCCCTCCTTGGCTCACCCAACACTGCTTGATGCACAGCATTCTAGAAAATTACTTAACTATTCAAGAGCTTTGACTGAAATTTAGGAATAGTGTGCCGGAGAGCGCATTTAGTCAGATTGCATTTATATTACTTTCAAAATTAGATTAAAATAATATGCTGCTGATGGAATTGGTGTTTTCATTAAGGAATTTGGTTGTTGATGGGATAGAGAGATGCTGTCTGAGACATCCTGGAATTTCTAAATGCCTTAAAAGGAAAAGCAGGAGCATAGCAGAGCTTCTACTGGCATAGGACCAAACTCTTCTTGAGATTCTTCCAGAATATTTTGCAGAGTGCAGCCAAATTGAACCTGAATGTTGACTTAAAAAAAACATTCTGAGTGCATTAAGAGATACCTCAGTTACTATAAGCACTTAATTAAAAAACATGAAAAATAAGATTGCTTTATGAATCAAGTGACAAGATTTCTTTGTTGGGGTCATTATTTCCTAGCTGTGTAACTTCAGACAAGTCCCTCTGGTACACTGAGCTTCAGTGTCTCCTGCCAGGGGCTCTATCTCCTCTGCATCCCATTCCAGTTTCTGGAGAGCTCAACAACTAGATGTGGGAACAGTAAAATATGTCCTGAAGAATGGAAGTGTTTAATTATGAAGTGATTGTCATCATTGCTGGTGTAATGGGATGGGAGCCTTTTGGTACCTATCTGTATTCTTCGGTGGGGTCACAGAGTCAGTGTTTGCTGTTACTCTGAGAAACACAAAAGATGAGTCTGGGGCTATTTCAGCTCTTCTACTTTCTGGAACCCACAATTGTGAATTTCTACCTCTTCCAATGCCAGGAACCTCAGGCTGATGAGTGTGACTGTGTTCTCTTTCATCCCCAAACTGCAGAACAACAGTTTTTTAAGGCTGTCGAATCCCTGGCTGAGAATAAGATGTCCGTCTGAGCAAGAGCCAAGCAGAGAGAAGTAACACTTTCTAGGTGGTATTATTTATATGAATTTTGTGCTATTATTTAGCCTAATTTCCCCTCATGTTGTTTCCTGGTTACTAACGGGGCGGGGGGAACAGCTTTTTTTGAAGATTTTCCTAGAGACAAGGTAAGATCCTTATTTTGAAATCTTTCTGGTTAGAGAGGTATTCTGTGCATGGGATGCTCTCAGGGTCTTTGATTGGGATCAATGTCTCTAGAAAAAAATGAGTTGATGCCCAAGATTGTAACACATGAATGGATGTGTGAAAGAGTTTAGAACCTCCTGACATCTCATCACACAGACTACAATTTAGTTGTAGTGGCAATTTCTATATGTGCAAGGCGTGTCATCAAAGACATGCTCCAAACTTGTTTAGCTCGGCCTCTGAAATTGTATTCTAAAGCTCCTTTCCTCTAAGGATTTAGAAAAATAATTTTGGGGTCAAAGTCCTAGTCAGGAGGATGATGGCAGAAATCCCAATATATAACTATATGTGTAAAATACTCTAATTTCATTAATTCGAGCAAAGTCTTAGAAATAGAAATTGTTTTGTAAATATGCAATTTTAATTTTAACTATTTTCTGTTACTGGAATAGGTAACAAAATCATTAAAAAAATTTCCACAATTCACAAAGGTACCTTTCAACTAAAATTATGACATCTTATAACGATACATCAAAGAACACATTCACAAAGTGCTTGAGAAACCAGTTAACCACTCATAGGTTCTGTTTGCGATCCAGGAAAAAAAAATTACTGATAAGTCATAGAGGTTATCATTCGAGGTCAAAATATGTTAAGTATTGGAGATATTAATGTGTTCAAACTCAGATTAACCCTCTCTAATACAACAAGCATTTCTGTCGTAGAATTGGAGCCAGCACAGAGGCTGCTGCCCTGGACATCCTCAGTGATCACTGGGGAGTCGATATCAGATAGTAAAGAGAAGGGGAGACTGAAGGAGTGGATGAGAGATTCTGAGCGAAGCATTGGGTCAGAGGCATGGAGACTAAACTGGCATGGCTAAGGCCTTTCCTTTTAGTGTTCTTTGTTAACACTGTGGAGTTAGTGTAGTCTAGCCCCTAGAATGTCATAAGGAGTTCTCCTGGGCTGGCCTGAAGTTACACATTACTCTCTTTACTGAGTATATGGATTATTCCTCCAGCTTTAGTTATCTCTTGTCACTATTAGAAATCACATGCCTTCACCTGGCAGTGGTGGCGCACGCCTTTAATCCCAGCACTTGGGAGGCAGAAGCAGGTGGATCTCTGTGAGTTCAAGGCCAGCCTGGTTACAAGAGCTAGTAGGACAGGCTCCAAAGCTACAAAGAAACCCTGTCTCGAAAAACAACACACATGCAAAATAATAATAATAAAGGAAAAGAAAAAGAAAAAGAAATCATGTGCTTTCTACACCTTATCCCCCCCTGTGTTTTGAACTTCTGGATAAGGTTCATGGTCAGATATCCTTTGCTTTGCTCAGTGATCGTTCTATGGTTCTGCCAGATGGTATGTGCTGTAGTTTGGATCTTGAATATTCTCCAAAGCCTGATATATTGAAGATATTAAATTTGTGTCCTTAGCATATTGGAATTGTCCCACCCCTGTGTGTGCACATGCAGGCGTGTATCTCTGTGTGTGTGTCTGTCTGTCTGTCTCTGTCTCCCTTACCCTCCTCTTACTCCCCTCTCAAAGCAGTCTTGTTGTGAGCAGCTTCCTTTGCTATCTGCTTCCACCACTGATACATTGTGTTAAGAGCTAAAGACAATAGAGCCTAGTAACAATAGATTGAAATCTCTAAACCACATAGAGACAGAGAATAACCCTTTCCTCTTTGTCAGTGGATATCTCTCAGCAAATACATCCTGAATGGACTTGAGGAGTCATGCTTTAGTGAAAGATGAGCTGATTTGCCCATGGTCTTACACTAAACTTGGACATAAAAGTCGAAATCTTTGTAGGCATTTACAATGCTTTGCACGATAAAACTCTGGGCCCATGAGAGCGGGTTGATACCACAGAACTGCTGGGGCATTAAAACCAGCATCCAGTCACTCAATTTCAGGTTGAATGACTGCTAAGTGTCAGGCAAGAGGCATCTAGTGTTTCATAGAAGCTCCTCAAACAAACCCTGTCCTCTTTCTTCTGTCTCCTGCCTCAGTCCCATTAGTCACCTTGTTTTTGTTGATTTAATAGTGTTGCTCCAGAGAGTGGTAGCTGACCACACTTTTACCCCACCCCCATCCCACTAACACCTTCTGCTTGGGAAGAATTATTGAATGGCTGTACATTACTTAGTCTATTTTGCCATTTTGAGGCTTTGGTTTGCCCAACACCGAATTTTCACTGTAAGACATCCGTGATACTTACTTTTGACAGCCAACTTGATACAACTTAGGATTCCCAAGGGAAAGAATCCCAATGAGGAGTTGTCTAGATCAGTATGGCCTGTGAAGATGTCTGGGGGGGGTTGTCTTGATTGTTAGTTGCTATAGGAAGACCCTTCCCATTGTGAACGGCACCATCCCTTAGACAGGAGGTCCTGAGCAGTATAATAAAGAAGCGAGCTAGCTGACAGCGTGCAGGCAAGAAACGATCCATGTGTTTATCCTCTCTGTTCTTGGCTGTGAATGCGATGCTTTGGGTTGTGTTGCCTTGACTTCCCCACACTATTAGACTATAGCCTGGAATAGAAAGCCAAGGAAACACTTCCTTCCTTAAGTTGCTTTCCATTGGGGTGTTTGATACAGCAACCAACATGAATCGAAGACGAGTGGAGTGGGTGCTTTGCTAAGCTTCTTTCTGGTTGTGTTACTGGGTACTTGTTTGTAGCTATAAATTCACTTTTAGCTCACTGCCTATTTTCTGATTTAAGTATTTAGTCTGTAGTAGATACTGAGAATGTCCCGATGAACAAGGCAGGAAGACAGGTGTGGATAAAGGACCTGTCAGAACTTCTGTTGTGCCCAGGAAGATGACTACTGTGAAGTACCTGCAGTGAAGGGAGAGGTGGGCTGGGAAAGAGAAAATAGAGAAGCCCAAATGCCACCCTGCAAGAAAGGTGACGGACACTTTCTAGTTCCCTGGGAAAGGGAGAAAACCCACATGGTTTGTGAGGGAGTGATGTTTAGACCAGAGACGAATACTTACTGGAAGGCAGAAGGTTTAAAAGTTGTCAGAAGAGGTCTGACAAATCATCTATGTGGCCAATCACCATTCAGCAGTTGGTGGCATCCGTATGAATTTTCACCTGCACGTGGAAGATGTTTTGGAAGAAGGCAAAGCCATATACATGAAGATGACTTAAGAAGCTTTTTCTGCAGCCCAACTCTGCTATTATGGATGCTACTTTTTCGGTTGAAAACAGACATGGGAGAACATTTATGGGTATTTGCGAGACCTTATGCATGGGATTGATTGTGGTGGTGGGAGGTGGCTTGACGAGAAAGAGGGAGGATTGTGGGAATTTGTGTTTCTTTTTGCTTGGTCAGTAAAGAATGAGCACTTCACTGTCCAAGTTGAGAGTAGCGGAAAGACAGAGCTTAGGACGGCAGTGAGGAAGGATGTGTTCAACTCTTTGTATCTTTAGACCCAGCTCAGTGACTCATCAGTTGCTATGAGCCTCGTGGGCATGGATAAATGCCTTCTGGTCCCGTGTTTCTTAAGTTTCAGTTTTCACTATTGTGGCTGATACTTCTAGGGTGGAATCCAAGTTCTGCCTGTTTTGCTCTTTGACCTTTTCAAGCTTCCTTTGCTTCAAGACTGCTGGAGAAAAGACTTGCGGCCCATGACGCTCCATCTGCGCTCTATGCGCCACCATACAGTTCGTGAACCAGGCAAGGGACTGGAGATTGAAACACACAGAGACAGAGAGACAGAGACACTAGTCATCCTTGCTGCCAGAATGCCCCAAGAATGCCCCCTTTATTGTGTTCAGGGACAGCTCATATAGAGATAGCCACTCCCCAGCCAAACCCACCAGAAACTACTCTCCTGACATCAGAAACTCCTGAGGTGCTTAGAGCAGCTGTAGACACTCAGATCAGGGGAAAACAAGTTGTTTACAAGAAATTCAGGATCTGGGGGCTCATTGCTTCCAACAAAGACTATATTGGGAGTTGCCTTGTGGAAGCTCAGAAATGGGGGAAAGAACCGGTGGTTGGTTGGTCCTGTAAAGAGCAATGATTTCGTAACACCATATCGTGTAGAAGGCGCAGAAAAGCAAGTCTGACATGAGGGTTGATACATCCCTGAGAAGGTGATTGAGGCTGTGTGGAAAAAACAAGATGTTGACATTTAGATGAACTGTTTTTTAGTGGGGAGTCTTTCTCTGCCAGATACCACATTCTCTCTAAGACTGTGCAGGCATTTTGTCTCTGAGGAGCCTATTGACATGGAGATCCTCCAAAGGATAACCTGAAACTGATTTGAAGGTAACAGAGGCAGAGCTGCTACTGCACTTTTGAAAAGCGGCAAGGACACAGCTGGCCCCTTCCTCTGGATTTGAGTGCTCCTGTATTTCAGTAATAAAACACGAGTAAGTCAGCACACCCTTGTCATTCACGGAAATTATTTCCTTTCTGGTTAAATGTCACCTAGGCTGCTCTTCTCATTTTAGTTTTTCTTACGAGAATAAACATTGTCTTATCGTAATCACCCATATGATTTTCTTACTCATTTTAGCCACCCCCTAGGTCAGCATTGACCATGAATTTGATAATTATTTCATTTTAAGGTACTTTGGTACAAGCTCATGTTTGTGGGTAGTTATGGAGAAGAGCTCCCTACAAAAACCACAGTAGTCTTGGGGTGGCATCTAGGGAACAGGGCATGACTTCAGTGTGGATGTGAACTCAGAATCAACGTTTGGTGGTACTCGGGGACACAGCAATCGGCTCTGTTCTTCGGAGGCTCCCTCTTTACCTTGGCTTTTAAAGGTTTCATCTTCGTGGGTTTTATCATGTTCTCAGCGTATTCACTTGGCGTGGTGTTTGCAATAAATAACAGCACAGCCCAACACCTGGAGGTTTCCCACTTCTTTTCCTCACCTTCTCTACCTCCTTATGACACCCTATCTATCCCAAGGCAAGCACTAATTGACACCTTAAATACGGCTTCATTTTAAAATGGTTTCTCCCAGCAGCAGTCTCTTTAACAGCCAAACAGCTCCACTGTCTCTGGATAGTTATTTGTGACCTAAACTAAAGGGTTTCAATTACCCTTTATATTAATTTTTTTTAATAATTTGGAAGTCTTCCTGCGCATCAGAGCTGTTCAACAGCCCAGCAAAGCCTTAAGTATATATTAATACACTTTATGGCAGCTAAATGTAGATATGAACAAAGGGATTAGGTAATTTTCAGAACTCTTAATCACTGGTTTGAAGTTAAACCAATGTATATGATTGTTTAACACAATATCTCCATTATAGCTAATATAAAATGAAATGTCTCCAGCTGAATTGGCTTATCTCTAATGCTAAGTCAGTCTTTAAGCTATGCTAAATGGTAGCCTGGATTATCTGGTTCTTCTGTTGTTATTGTCAAAGGTAGCCTGGATTATCTGGTTCTTCTGTTGTTGTTGTCATCATCATTATTGTTGTCTTTCTGCAATTATCCTGTACTTTACACCAGGCAGCTGCATTGGCTGAATTATAATTGAAGACCTGTAGCCTAGGGGGTAGTTCCTCTTGACGGCTTTCATTGTTCCCTTGTTCCAGTTTTGCCATTTTCACCTATTCTGTCTTGTGACTATGGACAAATCTCTGCTTCGGTGAGTATTGGTCTACAAGACACATTTCTGAGCGCTCTCTTTGACACTGTTGGTAATATTGATGACTGCAATAATAAACCAGAAAGCCAAGGGTAGTGAAGATGCGACAGGTTGCCCGTCTAGGAGCCAGCACTGACCCTCCTTTTGGCAGCTAGAAATAAATCACTGTCTGAGCTTTAGCAAGCCGGTCTTTTGAAAAATCTGCTGGCAGAGAAGTTTAGGCTACATCTCCAAGACACTGCTTCATTCGCAACCTTCTACTTCCAGGACTGGGGTAACTTGAGTTTGGTCACTGGGACCTCACCTGCTCTTTGTATTAGAAGAGGGAGATTGAATAATTCCCTGCTTTGTGCTGAAGAGAAGTCAGAGGGACTGACGATGCTTCAAGAGCCACCATGTCATCACAAAGCATCCCAGCCTGTGGGTCTGGCCCTGGGGGAATGCAGTGATGTCATCCAGCACACTACTTCCTGTTTCTAAAGCAGGCTACATCTGGGGTCACCCACTAGCAATTAGTGACCATAAGAGATAAAATGTAAACTATGGTTTTTAAAAATACCAAGTGGATTTTCTCTTTAGAAAAACCATTCCTAAGGGATCTTTCCTGTGAAAAGGAAATTCTTTTTCCTTCGGTCTTCCATGAGCTAACTTGATCCAGGAAAGAATAAGAAACTGGTCATCACATCTTTACTTTTCCTAATATGACATTTGTTAACCATTACTGTGCTAACACTAGATTGCCAGAGAATTTCTTCCAAGTTATTGTGGCTTTTTTTTTGTTCAAATAACAATTTATGTTCAGTTAAAAATTCATTTGTGAGACTGCTAGGGATAGATGGCTGGACATCCGTCTGGACGCCAGGCCCAGGGAACTGCTAGGGATAGATGGCTGGACATCCGTCTGGACGCCAGGCCCAGGGAACTGCTAGGGATAGATGGCTGGACATCTGTCTGGACGCCAGGCCCAGGGAACTGCTAGGGATAGATGGCTGGACATCCGTCTGGACGCCAGGCCCAGGGAACTGCTAGGGATAGATGGCTGGACATCTGTCTGGACGCCAGGCACAGGGAATTATGAAAATGGGATGAGTGTGTGCTGTGAAGGGACCAGCTTGTCCTTTATCGTTCTATTGACATTTTGCTTCCATCCAGTAATGTAACAGGCATGAACATGACATCTCTTTCATGGTGGATGACATGGCCATATCTTCCGTCTACCCTCATCCTCATTCACTGAATTTCCCCCCTTGTATCAGCCATACCTACAGACGTGATGCTCCAGCACATTGGCATTCTGTGCCATAGCAGCTCTCCCTTCCTTGTCTTCAGACCTCCTGGAGAGTTTAACTGGCTGCTATATTTAAGGCCAAAACACATTATCACTCCATCCCCTCCGTTTTCTGTTTTCCACAGTACTGTTTGACACCTGCTATTATATTGCACAGCTCTGGACAGGAGTGCTATTGTAAGGGTGGTCCTGGATTATTCTCTGTCTCCGCATGTGAACTCATCTCTGCAGAACATGGACTTTGTCTTGCTGCCAGAAACTTCTGGTGATTGATGAATGTTCTGCATTGGCTAAGTACTTTCGTGGAAAGAATTTACATTGCCCTTTCTGACAATTATACACATGAAAACAAAGATTCATGTTTCCCCTCTTTCCCACCATTAGCCAAGGGGAAAGATCATAATTTAAAATCTGTAAACTAAAAAATGTTTAGTAATGAAGGGAGGAGTTGATGTCAGCTGTCATTTACTAAGCCTAGTCTCTATGCTAATGTAATTCTGTACACTTAAGGTCCTAAATGATGGCAAATATTTGGATTTTAAAAACATCTATGACATTTATTTTTCTCCCATTACAAGCAGTTCACAGCATTTCTGGCATTTGAGGCAATGATCTCCTCTCTCCCCAGGGACAAGAGTGATGTCATAAGGGTGGCCCTGCAGGGCTGACCTTTTTCCATCACTGAGTGTCCAGTGCTAACAGTGTTCAATTAAACAAATTCGAACATAACAATTTTAGGATGTTATTTAAATGTAGGATCATGACTTCACTCACTCAAAATTAGCCTTAGCCTACATGTAGTTTTCTCTGTAGGCAGATGGTAGTGGAAAATGCATACTGGTGAGGTCATGGATTCTGAAGGAGAACATATTAGTGCTGTTTTCCTAAATCATCTTTCCAGGTGAAGTCTAAAACCTTACCCTGACTTATAGATGAGT
>PVIU01011441.1:0-64748 GCA_004026605.1 Ondatra zibethicus | reverse complement strand
ATAACAGCACACATGGCACTGGATGGCAGTGTGACTTAATGAAATGACCAGTGGGAAAGACAAGGAAAGTATATTATTTTCAGCTCGGTGATAGGTGCTGAATAAGTGCTTTTTAGTTAGTGGTGTTTGGTTTTGCCCCCACCCAAGCAAATATATTGATTATAGTTTGTTACTATAATCTGAGCTTGGACCAGAAGAGCTCAAACCAATGTTCTCTAAACATTTGTTCAATGTTTATTTAGAACAACAATGTATCAGAGGAAAAACAAACAAACAAACAAACTCAAGTGTTCTCATTTCAACTGTGTTGTTGTCCAGAAGAGTGGAGTTCTGTCCCAAACTTGCGGGCCCCAAAGGTAAACAAAATGAACAGAGATTAGATAGAAATGGGAAGAGATTCGCTAGCGCCTTCTCCAGGGAAGACAGAGCAATTAAGACTCAGAGTTTTCAAGCTCATATCTCACCTATCCTACCAAAGTATCCTTTCTATCCATTTCCAAGAGAAGGACTCTGGATGGACTTGTGATAAGCACATTTTTCCAGGGACATCCGCTTCCCCGTGATTTGTGGCTGCTGTTGTTACCCGGATCACCTGCTTGCTGACTCACGCTCTCAGATCAGCCAGCTCTGCATCCGGAGGGCCAAAGGGTAGCTGCGTGTATTTGGATTAAAGTGACACAGTATGAAAAGAATAAAAGGGACTCATGTAACTCTGAGTTAAAAACCATGTCAGAATCTTCTCTGAACGTGAGATGATTGGGGCGGGGGGGAGCTTCTTGAAAGAGCTGACCCTGGCTGGGAGCCCACGAATGAGCCCACCCTGGCTGGGAGCTCATGAATTTAGACTTTACTGAAGCTGTTTCCTTGGAACTGGAATGCTCCCCCCTGCTCAGGAGACTCAGGAACTGATAAAACTTACACGATGCAGAAGACGAGGAATTTATGAGTCACAAGCCCTACACACACACACACACACACACACACACACACACACACACACACACACACGTAAGGCTACAAAAACAGTAAGCAAATGCTAGGAAGAGAACTTTCTCCAGTGCAGCTGACTGAAAGTCGTGCAGGGAGCTCTAGGGGTGTGTGTGTGTGTGTGTGTGTGTGTGTGTGTGTGTGGTGTTGAATTTGAGAAGCCTATTAGAGGATCAATGATGACTAAGTAGTTTGGGAAATGCATGAGGCCAAAGTTCAGGAGAAAGGTCAAGTTGGAGGTGATGAATTTGAGAATGGTCCCCAAAGATGATACTGAGAACCATGCAACTTGATTCTGTTGCCAAGGGAAGAGGAGGAGATAGGGAAGGATAATAATAGGAGAAGGCTGTAGAAGTTTGGAAAATGCCTTAAAAAAACAAATTTAAATCTATCTGCCAATTGTCGTACAGTGAGCCATCCCGCTTCTCTAACCGGAGGTTGGCGTATGTGTGGAGAAACCGGCATTATAGGAAGCAGGAACACACTTCTGCTCGCACAGTTCTCTGCCTAGGAGAAGTTTTTGTTCTGTGCGTTCAACTGAACCACATAGAAAGGTTTATTTACTTGCTTTCGCTTTTTTCCTAATAGATATTTGTCTTATTTGACAGTTGCCCTCGTAAGCAAATGCTTACTAATGTTTCAGTTCTCAAATGGTTCTGCGTAGCTCTTGTCTTGGGTTTCTTACGGCATAGAAGGGTTTCATTCTGAGACTTGATTCCTGACATGATTCTGCATACATGAAAACCACATTTCTTAGTTGAAAGTAAGCTTTGTGGACTTGAAAGATAAATCAGACAAAGTATGTCTAATATATACCCATATCATCATCATCATCTCTTTCTTTCTTTCTCTCTCTCTCTCTCTCTCTCTCTCTCTCTTTCTCTCTCTCTCTCTCTCTCTCTCTCTCACACACACACACACACACACACACACACACTTAATAACTGTAAAGATCATTTTTAAGGTACTTTTCACAATATTTCTGACCAACGGAACTGCTGATACATGATGCATTTTTTAAAACTGCAAACATTAATTTGAATTTTCTTTTTCACGGTGACCCCATCATTTAGACATTGATTGATATATTTCACGGGTTGGATGGAGGGAACCAAAAAAATATTTGAAGCTTAGATTGCCTTAAAAAATCTAAGTAACGGGGTTGGGGAGAGCTGTTGCAGGTATTGCCTCTCTTGCAGAGTCCCCAGGGGTCATACAGTGGTTTAACAACTATTTGTTAACTCCAGTTTCATGGATCTGAAGCCCTCTCCTGCCCTCTGTGGGTGCTATATGCACATGGTGCACAGACACACGTGCAGACAAAATAGGTATACACATAAAATAAAACCAAATAAGTATTTTTTTAAACTCGGTGTGATAACCCGAATGCACAATATGGTTTCATGCTGGCTAATCATTTTTAGTCTCTGGCTTTATCTAAACATTTACTTTTAAATCGCTTTACTACTTAGAATTCCATTTTCTGCCTTATGGCCATCAGTCATCTTTCCTTCCCACCGCCTGTCTGGAATTTTCTAAAGGCTGTAGTTAGGATGCCTGGGGTTTCAAAGTCTTGAGAACCTGGGCTGGGAAAAATCAATAATGAGGATGCAAAAGACGACACGCCAGGAAGAAGAAAAGGGAGCAGCTGCAAGCCGGATGTGGGGCGTGCAGTATTCCACGAGGACGACTTTGGAAGCACCGCACAAGCTCCTGGGCCTGCGTTTTCAGTGCAACGCGTGGAAAGAAAATGCTGCGCATTCCTGGTGGTTGGGTTGATGCTTATCTTATCTCAAATATAAAAACGATATATTACTGCTTCAAGATGCAAGAATAACCCAGGTCACTGGTGTGTTTTCCTTCTATAGGAAACTGTCACACTCGAGGCTGGTTCAGCTTTATGGGGTGTGTATACAGCAGAAGCCCCTCTACATAGTGACAGAGTTCATGGAAAATGGCTGCCTACTCAGCTATCTGCGGGAGAGGAAAGGCACACTTCGGAAGGCCTTGCTCTTGAGCATGTGCCAGG
The DNA here is from genome assembly GCA_004026605.1 of Ondatra zibethicus. Classification (NCBI taxonomy): domain Eukaryota; kingdom Metazoa; phylum Chordata; class Mammalia; order Rodentia; family Cricetidae; genus Ondatra; species Ondatra zibethicus. The sequence continues at coordinate 61,732 of PVIU01011441.1, read as the reverse complement.
ACATCTGCGAAGGGATGGCGTACCTGGAGAAGAACTGCTATATCCACAGGGATCTGGTGAGTCTGGGGCAAGTCACCTTATGTCATGGCCCTGGATTGAGATGGACATGGGGATCGCTTTTGGTACTTTGAAGAATGTGCCTTTGGCTTCATTTTAGAACATTTAAATTCATGCATTTTATTCTGAAAGGTTAATCACCTTTCTCATTTATTCTGCAGTGCTGGGATTAGAACCCAGGCCTTGCACATGTTAAGCCTGTGCTCTATCACTGAGTTGCATCCTTCAACCCCTTAATTTTATTTTTAATTGCCCTTTAATGCTGTAACCAAGTAGGCAATTACTCTAAAATGCCTTTCACTAATTAACTACCTAATGAAGCAATTAACTACATTGCCTTTTCCTCTTTTCTCTTCCTCACTCCCTTCTTTCTCGGCCTTTCTTTCACCCTTCTTCCTTCCAATCAAATTCAAACTCCCACAGTCACACTTTTCCCAAGTGTTTCATATATGCTGGGCATTCTAGGCCCTGGAGTCCAGCTGGGAGAAAGGGTCCCTGGGACTCTTTCTCCAGGGGTGCAGGTGCCCATGGTACAGGTGGCTTGCTTGTGACACTGCTACAGGAGTGCGGTTGGCATTTATGACGGAGACTAGAAATGCCCAGCCATTCTGCTGGGTAATGCTGGGAACACGCCTACTTAGCAGGGCTCTCTGACCCCAAACTAAACGCCAGCTGTTCCGCTCCGTGTCCTCACTTCTGCACCTCGGGTACCACGCCCAGACCACTGCACATGACCTCACACTATTCTTTCCTTGTCCTTCTGGGTTCCATTTAGAAATAGAACATTTAACTCAAAGGAGAATTTGAGAATCCTATACAAGTTCCTGATGCGGTCTCTTAGAAAGAACCCTGTGCTTTGGACTCTCATTCCCAGGCTGGTTTTATTACAGCACTCATCCTTGAGACTGGAGGATCCAGGGGTGCGGCTGCAGATGTAGTTTCACTAATCCCAGAGCACCGTGGGAAAAGGCAAGATAAGCCTTCAGTTCAGAGCAGTCGTGGTGTTTATTGTTTACACCGTCACACACTAGCTAATTACTTACATTGCTTTTTATTTTTTGAGATTATAATATAATTACATTTCCCCATTCCCTTTGCTTTCTCCAAACCCTCCCATATGCCACTCCTGCTCTCCTTCAAATAATGGCCGTTTTTCTCCATTAATTGCTATTGCATGTATACATGGATATGTATACACATATGTATTCCTAGATATAACCTGCTCAGTCCATATAATTGTTGTGTGACAAAACTTTGCCTGGGAGGTGCTGTACATGTGTCTACTCACTCCAGACAGAGAACTCATGACAGACCAGGGTTTGGATGCCATCAAATTCCAACCTGGTAAACCAATGAGTTTTTTTGGGGGGGAGTGTATTCACAGGAATGTGGGTGATGGGTCACTTACAGGAGCAGAACTGACTCAAAGACAGCTGCATCACCAAAGCCCACCCCAGCTCACAAAGTTGGGACCCTGGAGCACACTGCACAGCCTGCAGAGGGTCCTCTCCAGGAGACCTGGTGCTAACCTTTTCCAGGCAGCTTGTCCAGTCTCAGTCTTTGCAGATTTTCTCTTCTGAGAGCCTTCTTTGCAGCTCAGCTTTGACTCAGAGGGATTCTCACCTTCATTTTCTCACTCTGGCAGGGAGGGGCTTACTGAATCTGGTTAGTGTCAGGGACTTCCTGGAGCTATTTTGAGTTGCTTACCTTCCCACCTAAGGAACTTCCTGCAGGATGGAATATTTCATTCTCCAATGAATTTGTTACACAACAAGAATGTTGCTTGTATGTGTGTTTTTAAGGCTGGCCATTTGGCACCGAATAACCAAGTATTGTGTTTTTCTCTGGGTAAGACCACCCACCCCTCCCTCTCCCAGCATTTCTCAATTGCCTACAGTTCTTTGTGTTTGGAGGGTTGGGGCCTCATTGGCTTTCTCTCGCCCACTTTGGCAAGTCCATTGGTGTTGTTCTTGTTCAGCTTACATTTGGAAAGTCATACTGGTGAGACTTTATGGGGGTAGCTTTAGTTATTTACATTTCTACATGAATACTGCACCCCTAACACCTTGAGATCCAAGGCTAGACTCCCAAGACGAGGCACAGTTTTAAGAACATGGTTTGCAGAGGAAAGTTCCTTACAGTTCAACTTGTCTGTGTGTGAGAATCACCGGGGAGCTGTGAGGAAAATTTTCAAAACCCAGCCAGGCCAGCTAAATCAGAATCTCTGGGATTGAAACGGAGGCATCAATAGGCAGTCCAGTTTGTAAGCCACCCCGGCCTGGCTTGGAGTCTTCTCCTTTGCAAACTAGTTTTGTGATCCTGAGAGAGCTAGTTAAGTAGGAAAGTGGTTTTCTATATGTCACCTCCTTCATGTGGGTCTGCGGGAAGGACTTCACAAATCAGTGTGTGCAAGTCACAAGCAGGGCCTGTCCCACCAGGGCTCGGCACTGCTTGCCACCGTAGAAGCTGATCATGGTCCAGTGATTCCCCCCTGGTACCTAGCACAAAGAAGCTAGTGATCCAACCCTGAGTGGATGGTGGGTACAGTTTACAGTTTCCAATCCACTTTGCTTATTTTCCTGGCCTCTGAAGGGTTCTTCCCAGACAAGAAGGAGAGTTAAAACTCAGTGGTTCCCAGTCCTAGGAATCCTGTTTGCTTCAGGTGGGCGGCCTCAGACAAGTCCTGTCCTGAGATTACCCCATCCTTTGCTGACAATTGTTTTCATGTTCTATTTTATCTACCGCATTGCAAATGAAATACATCAGCCCTCAGTGGATCCTTTTCCTGTTGAGCATTTTTCTTGTAGTTTGTATTTGAGTTGCTGCTACCTTCTAGCACCTTCCAAATTGGCTCCTCTAGATGACCTTTTTAAAGCTTCTTGCTTTGTGACTGGATACACTGAACCTCAACTTCACTGAAAAGAGAGCAATTCTACCAAAGAGTTCAGCGACGTGAGGCTGATGGAAATGATGACTTCCTCTATGGCCTTGCTGATAATAAGTTGCTTTGACTACAATCAGACTGACTCTGTATTACATTTACTTCACTGTGATAAGAAAGAGGCAGAGGGGGCTGGAGAGTTGACTCAGTGTTAAGGGTACTTGCTGCTCTTCCAGAGGACCCGGGTTTGATTCCCAGCATCTACATGTCAGATTACAACCATTTGTAAATCTAGTTCCAGAGGCTCCAACACCCCATTTTGACCTACACAGGCAAAACACCCATATACCTAAAATGAAAATAAACTTTAAAAGGAAATAGAGAATTATCACCAGAAATAGTAACTCTCTGAAAGAAAGCTTTTAATAAATAGGTTTTGCAACTCTGAGATTCCATATTATACCTGTAAGAATGGCCAAGATCAAAAACACTGATGACAACTTTTGCTGGAGAGGTTGTGGGGTAAAGGGAACACTCCTGAATTACTGGCAGGAATGCAAGCTGGTACAGCCCCTTTAGATGTCAGTGTGGTGATTTCTCAGAAAATTAGGAATCAACCTTCCTCATTGGGTATATATCCAAAGGATGCTCAATCGAGCCACAAGGACATGTGCTCAACTATGTTCATAGCAGCATTGTTTGTCATAGCCAGAAACTGGAAACAACCTAAATTCCCCTTGACTGAAGAATGGATAAGGAAAATGTGGTAAATTTACACAATGAAGTACCACACAGCAGAAAAAAAAAATGATGACATCTTGAATTTTGCAGGCAAATGGATGGAGCTAGAAAACATCACTTTGAGTGAGCTAACCCAGACCCAGAAAGACAATTATCACATGTACTCACTCATAAGTGGTTTTTACACATAAAGCAAAGGAAACCAGTCCATAAATCACAATCTCAGAGACCGTAGACAACAATGAGGACCCTAAAAGAGACATACATGGATCTAATCAACATGGGAAGTAGAAAAAGACATGATCTCCTGAGTAAATTGGGAGCATGGGGACCTTGGGAGAAGGTTGAGGGGGAGGGGAGAGGCAGAGAGGGGAGCAGAGAAAAATGTAGAACTCAATAAAAATCAATTTTAAAAATCTATAGGTTTTGTTTATTTTTGGTTGGCTGGTTGTTTTCTTGAGACAGGGTTTCTCTGTGTAACTTTGGAGCCTGTCCTGGAACTTGCTCTATAGAATAGGCTGGCCTCAAACTCAAAGAGATCCGCCTGCCTCTGCTTTTTAAGTGCTGGGATTAAAGGCATGCGCAACCACCACCTGGCTCAATTGTTTCTTAATTCTTATTACCCACTGGAGAGCCCAAAGATACAATATGACTGTCTTCTGATCTGTCATGTATGTCAGACTTTTCGTGACATAAGTAAAAAATAAAAGTTAAGGTATTTTAAGGTACTTAACTTATCATCTATTAGATTAAACTAACCCATATATTTATCCAGGATACTTGTTGGAAAATATTAAAATTTAAAAATTTTGATCTAAGTTAATTCAATATTAACTTTTTATGACATTGAAGAATCGTTAAAACTATGGCATACAAGTTGAGCATTGAGTTATGTACATCAATAAGGGACGTCACCATGAAATTCCCATGGCTGCTCATGCAGAGAGGTAACCTGGAGCTGAAACAAAGTAAGAAAAATGAACGTAGAAATTTTCCACGTTCAGCTTCGATGTTTCTCTTCTTTCTACAGGCAGCAAGGAATTGTCTGGTCAGCTCTTCCTGTGTAGTAAAGATCTCAGACTTTGGGATGACGAGGTATGTGCCCTCTCTGTCTGATTTGTCCACTTGTAAGAGGGAGTCTTGCATTTAAAAAAAACCATTTAGTGTGTGTGTGTGTGTGTGTGTGGTCATGCATCCTCAGGTATGCCATGGTGTGTGTATGTGTGTGTGTGTGTGTGTGTGTGTGTGTGTGTGTGTAGAGGTCAGGACACTGTGGGAATCAGTTCTTTCCTTCTACTCTATGAATTCAAACTCAGGTAGTCAGGCATTATGGTGAGCCCCTTTTCCGGTCAAGCCATCTTGCTCCCCAAGCCTTCCCTCCGTCTTCAGCCCTGCACACTGAAGTTGCTATTGCCTCTTTCTTTCTGCTCTGAGGAAGTGTCTTTGTGAGGACAGTGTCCCTGCAGGGAAGGTATCTGTGTGGGCTAAGTGTCCGTGTGGATGCGCGGCTCAGTCTGTTTGGGATTTCAGGACACATGCCAGGTTTCTGTGAGGTGGATTTTACTGTGCCCTGTTCTTGTCTTCTTCCAGGCTGTTGCTGACACACCTATGGTAGATATTAAAATGGAAACAAGGATTTCTCAGTCCATTCAAATGTGTGTGATTAAGTAAATGTATTTTTTATGATGAATGTGTATTTTTGAGAGAGAAAGGAAGAAATAAATGTACTTTATAAGCTCTGATTTTCTGACGTCACCATCAGACATTGTGTGACCAAGTTTGGAAGTTGGTTTTAAGTCATCGCTGAAATAAACGTAGCCATGTATTTGCACAAATAATTTTTTTTTTATTTTTTTGAGACAGGGTTTCTCTTTTCAAGACAGGGTTTCTCTGTGTAGTCCTGGCTGTCCTGGAACTAGCTCTGTAGATTAGGCTGTTCTTGAACCCACAAATATCTGCCTGCCTCTGCCTCCTGAGTTCTGGGATTAAAGATGTGTGCCACCACTGCCCAGCTACAAGCTTCCTTTTGTAGGGCCCCAGAAGTTTAACCTGAATGAACTGAGAATTTGTTTCTGGATTCTTCAGCAGTCAAAGCCCAGGTTTTAGGTGTCTCATGGGGCCACAGTACTGTCATGGAGATGGTCTGGCTGGTCCTGTTGAAATGTGCACTCTGACATCTGTGCAACCACTGTCCTTCCCCTTTGGTCATGGCTAGCCATCTGTACTGGTCACTGTGGAATGTCTATCTAGAAGATTTATCCATTAAATTCCCTGGGAATGACTAAGGTCTTTTTTACCAAGGCATATTAAGATCCATCTGTTTTCCAGAATCTGGACCTTAATAAACATAAGTGTTTCCCTAGTTTGGGACTGTAGAACTGTAGTTTCCAGAGATCTAATGAAAATGAAATCAAGGAGACATGGTTCTAGAGTAGGAAACCAAATGAGGGGCAACTTGGTCGCCTGCCATCAAGACGACATGGTGCCCAAGTCTTTTCTGGGGGAAACACTGTGTTTTAGCAGGTCAGAGCAGACAAAAGTATATGAAGGAATTAGACCTTGGTGGCAATTAACACAGTGTGCTTGACTCCCATGATGGCAGGTACGTTTTGGATGATGAATACATCAGTTCCTCTGGAACTAAGTTCCCAGTCAAGTGGTCCCCGCCTGAAGTGTTCCATTTTAACAAGTACAGCAGCAAATCTGATGTCTGGTCGTTTGGTGAGTAGATTTGGTGTTGCTGGATTCAATACAGTGGCAGCCTGTCTTTTCAACACTTGTTTGTTTGTGAGCTTGTTTGATATGATGTAGCATTCTTGAAAAGCCTCCCTATGGGCTGGAGAGATGGCTCAGAGGTTAAGAACACTGACTGCTCTTCCAGAGGTCCTGAGTTCAATTCCCAGCAACCACAAGGTGGCTCACAGCCATCTATAATGAGATCTGGTGCCCCCTTCTTGTTTGCAGGCATGCATGCTGGCAGAACACTATAAATAAATAAATAAATCTAAAAACTTTCGTGTAACTTCTTTGGCAGCTGGCTTCATGCAGCCCCTCACACAGCTCTGTTCTTGGGATCTTTCCCTTCTCTAGTGAGCATTTGCCATGAAGCTATAGCTAGGAGTCTCCGAGAAGGCAGATGCAGCCAAGGCTTCCATATCACGGAGGCTGGAAGGAAATGATCTACGCCATCACTGGTTTCCAGTACATTTCATAAGCTGTGTTGCTTAGTTTTCAAACATGACAATTTGAACTCTAAGAGAAACAACAGTTCATGGCCTTCACTTTATGGAGTTTATGGGCTATGCACCTTGGCTTCTTAGGATATGATGTTCACATTGACTAACACTCTCCACAGAGAAAGAGACACTGTAGATCTATGCTCAGGGCAGCTTGTTCATCCGAGTTGATTTTCAGCCATTGCAACTGGATGAGCAAAAATCTGTTGGTTTTCATCCAGGACTTCCTGGGTGGCTCTAAGGTTTAGAGAGATGTCCTTATCCTCAAGTGTGTGAGTATATTCTTTACGATAAGGTTATGTTTGTTTCATTGATCTTGTTAGCTCTCTACTGACCTCGTCTCTCAGCAGGCGAGGTTTTGAGCTTTGCTGGGGAGGGATTGTGGGAGTGTGTCTTAGTAAGACGAGGAACCTCCTCAGGAAGCTGTAGAGCAATTGGAACTTGCTCAGGTTCACATGGTTTCTCCTCTGTGGATAGTGAGCTAGTGAGTTTCTTTTTGTTTTGGTGTGCGTGCGTGTGTACATTCTGTGGAGGTCAGGGAACAATCTTGGTTGTCATTTTCAAGAATGCCATCCACCGGGGCCAAAGAGATGGCTCAGAGGTTGGAGAGATTGCTCAGCAGTTAAGAGCACTGGCTGCTCTTCCAGAGAACCTGTCTACAATTCCCAGAACTCACACGATAGCTCACAGTGGTCTGTAACTTCAGTTCCAAGGAATCTAACACCTTTACACCAATGCACGTAAAATGAAGTTAAATAATTTTTTTTTAAGAAAAGAATGCCATCCACCTCCCTTGAGACAGTCTCACATTGGCTTGGAGCTCACTAATTAGACTAGACTGATGGCCAGTGACCCTGGGAGTCTGCTTGTTTTTAGCCTCTCCAAGGCTGGGGTTGCAAGAGTACATCACTATGTCAGACATTTAAAAAGGATTTATTTTTATTATTTTTGGTCATGTGTATGTGTGTGGATATGTGCACATGAGTGTATGTGCCCACAGAGACCAGAGGTATTGGCTCCCCTGGAGCTAGGGTTACTGGCAGCTGTGGACTGCTGCCATGGGTGCCAGGAACCAAATGGGTTCTCTGCGAGGGAAGCTTTAGTACTCATAACCACTGCCCCATCCCTCAGGGGTGCCAGGCATCTTTACATGGGTTCTGAGTATCGATCCCAGGTCTTCTGGTTTGTAAGCAAAAACGTTAGCCACCGAGCTATCATCCCAGCTCCTCCTGGATTCTGCAGGGCCTTCCTGTGTGTTTAGACTCTTCATGGACAGAGGCATGCAGTGAAGAGGCGCGGGCATGCTTTTGGTCCCGGCCGCCGACCCCATAGCTCCCGGCCGTCTGGTTAGCTTAAGCCCTGAAATAACCACACAGAAATTGTATTAATTAAATTACTGCCTGGCCCATTATATCTAGCTTCTTCTTGGCCAACTCTCACTCTTGATCTAACCCATTTCTATTAATCTGTGTTCACCACAAGGTCGTGGCTTACTGGGAAAGCTTCTAACCAGCATTAGTCTCGGGCAGGAGAACCATGGTGTCTGCCACACTACCTTCTTCCCAGCATTCCGTTCTGTCTACTCCCCCTACCTGATTTCTGCCCTATCTAAAGGCCAAGGCAGTTTCTATATTCACCAATGAAAGTGACACAAATACAGAAGAACCTCCTACACCAGAGGCAGACACGTGCCATCTGCTGGCTGGGGAGCTGCTGGCAGCAGCAGCAGACAGAGGAGGCCCACAAATATATCATTGTCTAGGGAAGAGCAGACAGATGTATTGATTTGAGGGGATAGGGACAGGAGGAGGAGGGAACAGGAGCAGTACTTATCAATGAAAATGCTGCTGCCTTCTCTGCCATAGGGAGATGACAAGGCCAAAATAAAAGGCGAGGTATTGTTTTCTAGGGTTATTTTCAAGGTACAGACCTCTTAAAAACTCAGGGGTGTGCAACCACATAGAACTGTGTTCTCTCTGGGCAATTATGACTCCAAAGTTGGAGGAGATTAACATCTCGCAATTTGAATCAAACCATTGTTTTGATTCCAAGTGACTTTTGTTTTTGCATGTTTTCTTTGCAGGAGTTCTAATGTGGGAAGTTTTTACAGAAGGAAAAATGCCTTTTGAAAATAAGTCCAATCTGCAAGTGGTGGAAGCCATTTCTAAAGGGTTCCGCCTGTATCGCCCTCACCTGGCCCCCATGTCCATATACGGAGTTATGTACAGTTGCTGGCATGAGGTAGGTGGCCCTGATTACTGAGATGGCATCATGGCAGCCAGAACTCCCTGTTCCTTGGTAATGGCCCTGACAGTCAGGGCACCAGTTCTTATGAAACTCCCACCCCAGAGTCACGAGGCCATTTTGTTTTTCACAATGGACTTTTCATCCAGGAGCTCAGTTTCCAAGCCTTATCAGTCTAAGATCGGTTCTTGCAGCAGCTGGATGTTTCTAAGGCCTCTGGAGTCCATGATTTCCATCGTGAAGACCTGGAGGGTGGGCTCAAAGACTCTGGTTTGTTGAACTTCCCCCCAAGAATATGAAGGGCGCTGTTTTATTCTCAGTACTTGGCCTTCACTTTCAAGGCTAAAAGCAATGTGTTTCATTCTCCCTGGCACTGAAGACTCCTGAGAGAGAGAGTAAACCAGAATAGGAACCTAAGGCAGACTGTGCTGGGAACCAGCCTTTGGGAAATCATCTCTTAGGAGTTGCTCCTTTTGCTAAAATGCCAAGATTAAAAAGCAAGCCAGAAGGGTGGGTTTCTGTCCCCCTCTCTCTCCTTTTCTGGGCATCTATTCAACACAACCCTCCTGCTCTCAGCAGACTGTGGTTTTTTGAGAGCTCTGATCTGTAGTTAGCAGGCTTAGCCCAGAAAAACCCAAGTCTGATGAGAGGGTCTCCTGCTCTCTAAAAGACAAGCAGCAACATAACAAAAAACAACCCGTCATTTTATTCCCAATCCACAAACACTAGAAAAACCAGTATTTCAAGAGTAGTTGGGGTCTGGCAGCGGTGGTGCACGCCTTTAATCCCAGCACTGGGAGGCAGAGGCAGGCGGATCTCGGTGAGTTCAAGGGCAGCTTGATCTGCAGATCAAATTCCAGGACAGGTTCCAAAGCTACAGAGAAACCCTGTCTCAAAAAACAAAAACAAAAAAGATGAAAGAAAGAAAGAAAGGAAGGAAGGAAGGAAGAAAGAAAGTGTTGTGGTTGTTCATATTCCAGAGAAATATTTCACTTGGGAAGATTCCCCAGTGTATGAACACAGTCACGATTAATTTCTCCACAAGGAATCTTGAAAGACAGAATTGTTAAGTAAGCTGTTGGTAGCAACAGCTGCCTCAGGGGTGACTTTGCCATCATGATGTAAATAGTTTAGGAACATGCAGATGGTGGCTACGGTGGTTTTGACTTGGAACTTTCCAACTTTATAAAGCCGTATTTCAAGCATTGAATGTTGATCTTCCCTTGGTGAATAACAGAAAATATGAGCCTCTGTTGGAGAGCTGGGAAGGGGCATCTCCCCGGCAGCCACAGATCAAAAGAATGAACCAGTGATTACTGCAAACTGCTGCCGAGCATGATTTATGGTAGAGGACTTGGTGTAAAATGCATCTTGAGCGCATGGCGTTTTCTACTTAGAATGGCTTTATTGGGTGGTGACCGTGTCCTAAGCCAAGGAGCATTAATAAACCTATACACGTGCATAGGGCATTGCGGTTTTCTGTGTTATTTATGTGGATTTGAGCTAGAGGGTAGAGAGGATACCATAGAAGGAATAAGTACACAATCTTGGTCTCACGTTACAGTTAGAAAATTTACTCAAACAATGCACACACATTAGAATAAAACATAAAGCTACTTTTTCTAGTTTCAACTCTGTCACACTTCTCTCTCTCTGTGTATATGTGTGTGTGTGTGTGTGTGTGTGTGTGTGTAAGGTAAATTAATAAAATGTAATTAATTGTGGAAGTCTAATAGTCCTGAGGCCTAAGGATGGCCACTTTAACTGTATAGAAGTTCGTTGAGATGTATAGAGCTAGGGGCTAAGGAAATGTTGGAATGGTGTCCTTAAACAGGCTATATGGTATTTTTGATTGTGAGTTAATTAGAATAAAGGGACTTTATTAATTTAGAATAAAGATTGTGTTACTGTTGCTAAACATGCCAGAGATTTCACCTGCTGAATTTGAACCTTCCAGCAAGGCCCCACGATTTCTTCTTGGAGCCTCATCGAGGCTCATGATGTGCACTCACACTCTGGCCCCTTCCATTCCTGAGTAGCTCTAACTCCGAAACAGCCCAAAGATGCCAACTGTACCATGTCTTTTCCTCAGGGAGACAGAGCCAAACCATTGGAAAGTAAAACAGGGAGAGGTGTTCTGATCTCTGCTTGCACAGGTTTGGTTGACTGTGCTCCAGGGTGTACAAAGTCCCTCCAGCAGACGTGCCTTTTGCTTTCTATACGAAATCTTTCCTGCTAGAGGGGACCAATATAGTAAACCACTGATGCTGAATTGGGGACCTCACACTCCAAAGACCCATCATTTTCCAAAAGAAATTTCTGTCGTGGCAGAAATATTCTATGTGTGTTCTGTCCATACAGTAGCCACCTCTGGCTACAGAGAATTTGAAAAGTGGCTAGTAAGATTGAAAAACCAAGTTGAAATACTAATTCATCTTTAGTTGATTTACATGGACACATAAAACTAGTGTGTACAACTCCAGCCATTTTATCTGTGCAATGTTCTATACTCTTCCACGCTCACCCATACCTTGCTCACATGCAAACCACGCCGCTGTGTGTCAGCCAAGATAGGCTGCTCTTCAATTTGTGCAGAGGAAGCATAGGTTAAGGTCTCGCCCTATAAGTTCCACAGCTGGTGTCTGAGTGAAAAGCAAGTCAAGCTGACCAGCTTTCTTTCCCTTTTCCAGAACCCTAAAAGTCGCCCGACATTTGCCGAACTGCTTCAGGTGCTCACAGAAATTGCTGAAACCTGATGACCCGAAATGGAATGCCAACCCACAGGGTCATCTTGCAAACCTGTCACAAGGTGAAATCATGGGCATCACTGACAGCGAATATCTTCCATTAGGGTTATTGACTCTTGGCAACAGAGCAAAAAGGTCACAGGCTTTCCACACGGATTTCAATACAAAATATTCTGATAGTCTTTCTACACATGTGGGAGGGACTTCTGAAGTATACTATCTGTCACATCCCGTATGAAGGAAGTAGACAACATCAGCCTTCCAAGTGGCTTCTTCATGACAGGCACCCTCAGAGCCCTTGAATATACATGAAACCCTGATTCTTCATAAGGCTAAGGCAACTTATGGACTAAAAAAGCTCTCTTAGGGTTTCTATCGCTGTGAAGAGACACCATGACCATGACCACAGCAACATTTGAGGTAGTAGCTTACAGTTCCAGAGGTTTAGTCCATTGTCATCATGGCGGGGAGCATGGCGGCGTGCAGGCAGACATGGTGCTGGAGAAGGAGCTGCTACATGTTGATGTGTAGGCAACAGGAAGTAGACTGAGTGTAACACTCAGTGAAGCTTGAGCAAAAGAGACCTCAAAGTCCACCCACACAGTGACACATCCTCCAACAAGGTCACACCTATTTCAACAAGGCCACACCTCCTAATAGTGCCACCCCTTTTTGGGGGACATTTTCTTTCAAACCACCACAAAAGCCTCCCAACAGACTTTCATGTTTGGGGATATATCAATGTTTATAGAAAAACATAGCTTTGGGAACATATGTAAACATTCTAAAAATGTCTTTTATAATTTTGTCATATATTATTTAATAAACTCTTTTAATATACATATCTGATTATTGTGGAGCATAATTTCTTGAATTCTAGTTTTAAACACTGTTGAAAATCTGAGCCAAAGTTCCCTTTGAACATATCTTGATAAAAATCTCTATTTCTAATGCTACCTGTTGTTAGGAAAATCCAGAGCCCACTTTTAGTTCTGATATTTCATCCTTTGTTTATGTGAGATGGAACAACCTAAAATGCCTTGTTTTGTTATAACAACTGTCTCTGGCACTGTCTGTAATTCTTCCCAAAAGAGGAGGCCACAAGAAGGTGTCCAGAGGTGACACTAAGTAATTAAAACAATCAACAATCATGGTTAAATCTTAATTTATCTCTGGGCATGGTGGCACACGCCTTTAATTCCAGGATGTGAGGCAGAGGTAAGAGGGTCTCCTTGAGTCCCAGGACAGTTCTCAGTTTATCATGCAGTCTTTATGGGAGTTGACTGGAGTTGGGATTTTATCATTCTGAGTGCTTCAGAAACACTGTGAGAAGGGTACTGTATAAAGCACAAGTCTGATTATGAGGAGTAGAAGTCCATTAGTCATATATTGTCCCATCCTGTATGGTGGTTGTCAGGGGAACATACTTTATGATCTTTGCTATACTCTACGTGGTTAGTGATTTTTCTTCTTTAATTTTTTAAAAAATATATCCTAATTACAGTTTCCTCTCCCTCCACTCCTCCCAGTTCCTTCCCACCTCCCCCATCTAGATCTACCCCCTTCCTGTCTCTCATTAGAAAAGAACAGGCTCACCAGGCTGTGGTGGCACACACTTTTAATTCCAGCACTAGGGAGGCAGAGGCAGGATCTCTGTGAGTTCGAGGCCAGCCTGGTCTACAGAAGGAAAAGAACCCTAAGAGAAGGCCCAAGAATCAGAGGCCCACTTGTTCACACACTCAGGAGTTCCATTTAAAAAAAAAAAACTAAGCTGAAAGTTTTTATATAAATATATATGCAGAGGCCCTAGAGCAGACCTGGTTAGCCCTGAGCTGGCTGCTTCAGTCTCTGGCGAGTTCATATGGCCTTTGCTCAGTTCATTTAGCGGTCTTTTCTTCCCTGGTATCCTCCATTCTCTCTGACTCATACACTCTTTCCCTTCCTCTTCTGTGGGATTCCCTGAGCTCCAAGGGAAGGAATTTCCTATTTAGAGCTGTGTGTCCCAATTACTCACTCTTTGCAAAAGTGAGGCTGTGGGTCTCTCTGTTCCCATCTGCTGCGGGAGGAAGCCTCTCTGATGATGCTGAACTAGTCAGTAATCTATGAGTATAACAGAATATCATTAGGAGTCATTTTATTGTTATTATTTTTGACCAGCAGTATTTGGTTTTACCTTAGATCTCTGGGCTATCTAGTCTCTGGTTTTTGGTCACCTGAGCAGTATTCTAGCTGTCTCTTCCTGCATCCCATCCCTCAACCCCATCTTCTCTCCCCTTCCTAACCTGATCCTCTTGTTCCTGACTCACCTGCCCCGACTCTACTATAAAATCTACTCTAGTTTCCTCTCCCAGGAAGACCCATGTGTCTGTGTCCCCCTAGTCCCTTCCTCTAGACCTAACCTCTTTGGGTCTATGGATTGCAGCTTGGTTAGCATTTATATAATTGCTAATATCCACATATATTGAATACCTATTATATTTATCTTTCTGGGTCTGGGTTACCTCACACAGGATCATTTTTTTTCTAGTTTTCTTGTAAATTTCAAGATGTAATACTCTATTGTGTAAATGTACCACATTTTATTTATATATTCTTCTGTTGAGGGACACCTAGGTGTTTTCCAGTTTCTGGCTATTATGAATAGAGCAGCAATGAACATGGTTGAGCAAATGTTCTTGTGGTAGGATGAAGGGTCCTTTGGGTATGTCTCCAAGAATGTTATAGGTGGATCTTGAGGTAGATAGATTCCCAACTTCCTGAGGCACTGCCATACTGATTTCCATAGTGGCTCTATGAGTTTGCACTCCCACCAGGCTGACAAACTCACAAGACACATTTAATCTAGCACAAGGTTCTTTTTGTTGTTTTATAGAAGGAAACATAGCAGAGTCTAGAGGACATGCAGCCTCTTGTGTCTATGAATGTCCACCCAGTCTTCACTGAAACCAACCAACTCTCATCCTCACCTGCCCAGAGAGCATGCATGATTTCTGGGGTTGGAAACATGACATGTGGGGTTCACCTTGATGCTAGAACTCCCCTTTCTTGGTTTCCCACTTGCCATGTAGGCTGATAGTTCACTAGTCTCCATCCTTTCTGTTACCTAACACACATCTTAGGATCTGCAGGGTACACCACAGATGTGTGGTCTGGCATCTTACATTTCAATTCTGTCTTAATTTGAGTCACTTACAAAGGATTGGTGCTGGGAGGAAGTAAACTTAAAGTCTCCCTAGGTAAGTTCTAGGTCTTACAGAAAAGCACATTGGCTTGTTATGTCACCCTTTACTCTCACACACATCAGTACACAGAGCTGGGACTATAGCTCAGAAATACTACATATGCTTATCATGTATGAAGTCCTCTGTTCAATTCCCAGCTAAAATATTTTTTTCTTTAAAAACTTCTCTTAATTATTTCATGATCAATATGTTTTGATCATATTATTTCCCCTCCCACAACTCCTCCCAGATGTCTCCACTTTACTCCCCACTCAACTTGACATCTCTCTCTCTAAAATAAACAAGAAAACAACAGCAAAAGTGAAAATCAGAGCGGGGAAAACTAAAAACCATAAAATCAATAAGACCAAAAAACAAAACTAAAACAAAGCAAAAATTACACACAAAAAAACCATGGAGTTCATTTTTTGTTGGCAGAATATTCTTGAGCATTGGGCCTGCTCTTAAGTATGGTTGGTATAACCAGTGACACTTCATTTCCTCTTTTTCCAAAAGATATCTATTGCAGAGGACTTCTTTGTTAAAGATGGGACTTTGTATCTGTGGTGGTTTGAATGAAAATGGCCCCATAGGCCCATATAGAGTACTATGGCCTTGTTGGAGTAGATGTGTGTCACTGGAGGAGGGCTTTGAGGTTTCAAATGTTCAAGCCATGCCCAGTGTCTCACTCTTCCTGCTGCCTGCTGGTCTGAATGTAGAACTCTCAGCTACCTCTCCAGTGCCATGTCTACCTGCATGCCACTATGTTTCCCGCCATGACTATAATGGACTAAACCTCTGAACCTGTTAAGCCAGCCCGAATTAAATGCATTCCTTTATAGGAATTGCCATGGTCATGGTGTCTCATCACAGCAATAAGACCCTAATTAAAACAGTGTCCATTTTCCCTTCTTAGTCCTGGAACCTCCTTTGGCTTGACTATGCAGGTGTTGTGCGAGCTATCACAGTCTCTGTGAGTTCACATGTGCATCAGTCCTGTTGTGTCTGGAAGAGGCTGTTTCCTTGGTGTCCTCTGCCACTTCTGACTCTTACAATCTTTCTGGTTTCCCTTATGCATAGATCCCTGAGTCTTGAGGGGAGGGGTTTGATAAAGACATCCCATTCAGGGCTGAGTGCTCCCAAGTCTTTCACTCTCTGCACACTGTCCTCTTGTAGGTCTCTGTGTTAATTTCCATCTACTGTGAGAATCTTCTCTGATGAGGGCTGAGTGATATACTGATCTGAATCCCAGCCTGGTGTGGCAGCTGTGTTGAATAAAAACAAATTTAAAATTAAAGAAGATGAAAGCACACAATGATAGTCTTAAGTTCATGATGTGCAGACATAAGTGTAGCCAAATGCAGGCTAAGAAGTGATATTTCCCAGAATTCCAAGCAATTTTCATTCTTTTTCTAAATCACTAACCCAAGAGTTGTTTTAATTTTTTTTCTTGAATTAGAAACAGGGTCTCTCTATGTAGTCTTGGTTGTCTCGAAACTTGCTATATAGACCAGGCTGGCCTTGCACTCACAGAGGTCCTCCTGCCTCTGCCTTCAGGATTCTGGGATTAAAGACATGCACTGCCACATCTGGCAATAAGTAGTTTTACTATCGTGATCTCTAACACTAAGGACGAGTGTGGGCTATCTCGGTGTCTATATGGATGGGATCCTTTAGTAAGTACCCTTTGGTACCTCGCTTCCGTTACTAAATAATATGTATTTTTGGTCTATCTCTGAGTTGCATCACATTTTATTTTTCCATTTTTGCATTGTCTTGCATTTTGTAGTCATTCCACCTATCTGTTTTACTTTTCTTGAAAATTTGCACTTCCTCTAGCTTGTGAACTATTAAGATTTTTCTGCTGTCTTTTGGTGAAAATATGTCTATATTTTTGTTAGGTGTATGCCAAGGAGCAGAATTTCAGAGCCAAATCCATATGCACATTTAGTCTTTGGAAAGTATTAAGCAGTGTTTCTAAATGAAGATGCCAAGGATGGTACCAGTAGCCATGTTTGAGGGTTCCACTTACTCCTTATCCTCAGTTACACCTGGCCATGAAAGTGGCCTAAAGACTTTTAAAGATGACCTGGATCAAGTTAGGTTTTGTTGGTGAGCAATGGTGCAATATAATCTCTATTCCCCACTGTTTGCTGTCACCATTGCAATATATTCCAGATGCAATTTAAAATATTGGGGAAAATTGAATAGATTTTCGGTGCTACAAAAAGAAAATGTAGAGGTACAATGCAGGGCAGAAAGGGAGAATTTGGCAAGAGAACTTGAAAAATAGAGAGATGAAAGGTGTAAGTTTACTATAACTAAACACACACAGAGTGTCACTCATGTGGGTTTTTGCATCTCTAATTGCCTTGCAAGGAGCCTGGGTGTTTTTAAATATTTGATGAGAAAGCTGATCGATCTGGCTGAACAAGTGTAGGGGTTAGCATGGAGTCTGATGCAATGCTTGGCCTAATCAAGAAAGTGAAAGGAACTGGGGAGAGGCATGCACAATAGCTGGGGGAAGGGCAGTGCCTGTTGCCTCTGGAAGACTGAGGGAAAAGACGTATCTACTTTGTTTAGGCTGCCCGTGATGTGACTTTCCTTTCCATTAGCTCCAGATTTCAGTGGAGTCTGCTGGGATCATGGGTTCAATGTTAGACTGGATTTTGATGCATGTGTGGGAAGCACGTAGGGTGTATTTCAAATCTGGTTGTATGTGACACATATGAACAAGCAGAAGAGGAGGCAGAAGAATACCCAAGAACGTGGGCTGGAGAGGTGGCTCAGCAGTTCAGAATGCTCTTGCGGAGGACCTGGGTTCAGTTGCCAGTACCCACACAGCAGCTCACAAATACCTTTAATTTCAGTTCTGGGGATCCAATGCCCTCTTCTGAACTCCAAAGACATTGCACTCATGTGGTACACATACATACATACAAGTAAACACTCAAACACACACAGCAATAAATACAGCCTTTAAAAAAGGACACCCAGTAGCATAGCCTTCTCCTACCTCCAGGATATGTAAAAAAAAAAATATGACTTGGGATATAGCTCAGCACAGAGTATTTGCTAGTGTGTTCCAGGCCCTGGTGTCTATACTTGGAAAAGAATCCTGTCCAATCTGTGAAAAAGACTTTGGGTAAATGTCAGTGGTATGGTTGCTACACTGGCAATAGGACAAGTTTGTTGTCTAGTTTAGTGAGATTTTGAGAGTAAAGGGAGTTTTTGCTAATATTGGGGCTATCGCGAATAGATACTTAGCTTCCCAGCCGCCTGGAGCAGCTCATCTCTGGGTGACAGCTGCATTGTGAAATAATCAAGACATAAATGATGAGTGATGCAGAAGAGGTTAACAGAAAAGCATCAGCCACGAGTGCAGGTCAACAGGAAAAGCATGGACCAGTTGGGCAGGGAGAGTTCCCTGAGCCATCCTAGGGAAGAATTTCTCTGTTCCTTTTCCAGAGAGGGAACTGGAGAAGCTGGAAACACACACACACACACACAGAGAGAGAGAGAGAGAGAGAGAGAGAGAGAGAGAGAGAGAGAGAGAGAGAGAGAGAGAGAGCTGGTGCAGATTCCCAATGCTCCTTGTAGGAAGTATAACACTGTTGTTTTGAATCAAATTGAATCCCATTCTGTCTTTCCTCGCTATGGTTGGTGAGAAATGCCTGCCGTTGGAAGATGCTGTGCCTGACTCCTTGGGGATAGGTAAGAACCGTAAGACTTTGCATGGACAACAGAGCTGAGCGCTGGGTGAAAGGAGCCGTCCCAGAACCTGACTGTTCCGTTGTTCTTGACCAGGTGTAGGTGTCTCTGGCATTCTGTTACTGTCAGACCTGAAGAGTCTTCCTGGAGGAATCTTCCAAACTGACAGTGGGTTCAGTCACCAGCTAGTTACTGCTTTCTGCAAAGTCATTTTCTTCAGGGTTTAGCCTCTCTACCTGGTCTGGACTCATCTTCCCATTCTTAGAGTAAGAAAGACTATCTTGGCATTTGTTAAAATGGTAAGGAAGTTTGTGTGTTTGTTTTAAATATGATTGCAGTGCAGGTCAAGATTATTGCAGTGGGTAGACAGACTGAAAGCAGCTTTCAATACAGAAAGGATAGGGACTGGTGGAGAGAGGGTCAGTGGTACTAAGGTTCCTGGCAGGGAAATCAAGGGCAAAGGCGACCTTGCTAGACTGGATTAACCGGAGAATAACCTTTTGGCTAGATAAGGATTAGGATAAGAATTTTGACATTCAGTGTGTTGATGAGGAATTTGATGAGATACCATCAGGGTGGGGAAATTGTTGCTAAACTGGCTTATCAGGATTACCTGGGCTTAGGAAAAAGCTCAGGAGAGCCAGGCTACAGCTGGGACAAATGACAAACTTCCCTCAAGACCCATCACATAACTCGCTCACCTCAGGCAGTCAGGGGTCTGCAGGCGCACGCTTTGCTCCCCCACTGCCACCCCCAGCAACAGCCTCTACCAGCCATGTTTTGTGACATTCAGATTAATTGCTCTAATTTGATTTAAATTTCATCCTGGGCAATGTGGGGTGATGGTAGGTGCCCAGTCCTGGAGGGCCATAAACTCCTTTATTCCCACAGAAAGCAAAAGCAAACAGAAGTGCTTCTGTTTCCTTTAATAACGGATCCTGCTCTTCTGCCTGCATTGTCCTTGTGTTCTTTGCTTGTGTCTGCCTTGAACTGAATTTCCATGGAAACGTCTTTCCAATGCTAGCAGCTCTGAGGTGTGCTGACAGTCTTTTCAGGGTTTCCTAAGGAAGAGGATGATGAGGATTGTGTATGTGTAAGAGAAAGAGACTTGGGCAAGGGACAGATTTCGTAGTTCCTTGTGGATAACTGACTTTATCCTGAATCTTGTTTCTCCAGACCCGAATGTTCTTGTCATTCTGCATTCTGTCTCAGCAGTTATCACACTTCAGCTTTACAGTCTGTTGGAAGGAAAGTGACAACCTCGGCCTAGAGACGGCTACAGTGCTCCTCCCTCAGGTGTGGCGGCTAGACGTGCTAAGAGACAACAGTGGAGGGTGGGACTGGGAGATAGCACAGTCTTTGTCAGGCAAATGAGAAGACCAGAGTTCAAGCCCAGAACCTGTGAGAAAAAGCTGAGTGTGGTGGCTCAGGTGTTGAGGGGGTAGCAACAGGTGGATCATGGGGCCGAGCCTCCAGCCTAGCCTACTAATGAGAGACACCATCTCAGAAGTCATGGTAGATGGCGCCTGAGGAAAGACAACCATCTGTGTCCTACCTCAGGTCTACACATTCACAAGCACACACGTGCACCCGAGAGTGCACACCCAGAGAGGGGTGGGGGATTGTCCCCTCGCAGAGTGGGCAGTTACTACTCAAGGCTGAGGAGCACTGGCTTAGCAACAGACAGATCCTGGATAAAGTTCTACCAAAATGCTAGCATTTCTCATAGCTTTACACATGGTGGACGTGGCTGAAAACAAAAACTCTTAGTACTATAATAACCACGTTCTGCGAGTGTCAAAATAGAAAAATATGATCATTTTCAAATCATGTGAGAGTTAGTCTGGCTTCCTCAGGATTTTATATTTATATAAATGTTATGTTTATATTCATCGCTATACAGGCCACAATGTGTGTCGGACTGCCACTGGGTCACATTTAACAAAGTAAAGGCAGACCCATCACAAACCACACATTAGCTTTAAGGTTATTTTGATAACTTTATGCCAGTGGATTTGGTTCCCTTTCTAAATCTGCAGATAGCCACTTTACACTTTAAGAACATTCTTCCAAGAAGGAGTATAAAGTCTTCATGAGATGTCTGAAGGATCTGTAGGGTTAAATAAATAAATATAAGGAAGCTCTGTGGGGAAGAGGAGGTGAGAACCTAGAAGAACACCGGCCAGCCACACATGACTCATCAGCCACATGCGAGGATCTCATTCTGGCTACTCTGAAGATATTTATTATGCATATCCAGCCAAACTCCTTCAGCACAACACTGCCAGGTCTTCACTTCTGGTATAGGTGTCAATCCCACCGTGTAAGAATAAGACCACTATCATAATGTTTGAGCCAAATTTGAAGCAAGCTTTACTAAATATTGACCAGGTCCATACCGGGGGTTCCCAGAGTAAGGCACCGAATTACATTAGTCAGGGACTTATAAAGGCAAAATCCACAAGGCCATGCACTTCTCGCCTTTGTCCAGTCAGGGGCAAGCATACAACCTCATGTACTTCCTGCCTACATGCGATTAAGTGCATCCTGTGCAGCTGGGGCAACCAAGCTTGTTTGCAGAACTGAAAACATGTGGATTGTTACATTACATGATCAACAGCCCCTAGCATTCTGGGAAGTTATCCATCCTTGGGCAAGTGGGGCTTATGGGTTAGAGGCGTTTTTGTTTTATAGATCCCTGAAGCTCAGTAATTTCAACTTAGAACACAATGTTAGCCATCACGGGGTCACTTCTTATTCCCTGCCTTGTGTCCCTATGATGAGATCCTCGGTGTCGATGAGAGGGACTCCACAGTGCCTCGTGCTTGGCAGTGGAGAGCAGGGATGGATGCCAACAGCACTTTGCAGCTAGCCTAGCCTCTCTCTCTAAACAGCCGTGTCCATTTCAAGTCAACGCCATGCCTTCATACCTGGTTAGTGGCGGGGAGAGAGAACAGGGAAATCATACTCCTCTGCCAGCCAGGGTGACTTCATGCTACTTTATGAACTAGAAAATGTATTGTATGTATATGAGTGTGCTGCCTGTGAGTGTGCATTCTATGCACCATGGATGTGTAAGGCTCATGGAGGCCAGAAGAGGACCTCTTATAGGATCAGACAGGATCCCCTAGAACTGTAGTTACTGGTGGTTGTGAGCTGCTTTGTGGCTGCTGGGAACTGAACTTGGTTCTTTGCAAGAGCAGCAAGTGCTCTTGGCCATGGTGCTATCTCTCCAGCTCCCACGCTACTCTCAGAACAAGAAGTCACATCAAACAGAAGAAGACAAGAGTGTAATCAGACAGGCACTGGTGAGCACCTGGGTGTAGCAGGTAGGAGGAAGAAAACGATGACATGTTTAAACACGGGACAGTGCACAGCTTCTTCATAACAAAGAATTGCACAGCTCAGAAAGGCAATGATGCTGAGGCTGGAAAGGTATTAGACTCTATGAAGTTCAGGTTTGGGTGGGGCACTCCTGTTCTTCAAGCTGTCTCCATCTCTACTTCTCCCAGAAGAGAGGTGGATATTGTAGTTACCCACTGTATTTTGAATAAAAATAGCACCATAGGCCCATAGGGAGTGGCACTATGAGGAGGTATGGCCTTGTTGGACTAGGTGTGGCCTTTTGGAGGAAGTATGTCACTGGAGGTGGGCTTTGAGGTTTCAGAAGCTCAAACCAGGTCCAAAGGCTCTCTCTTCCTACTGCCTGCCCACCCATCCAGATGTAGAACTCTCGGCTCCTTTTCCAGCACCACATCTGCCTGAATGCCACCATGCTTACTGCCTAATGGATTAAATTGCTGAACTATAAACGAGCCCAATAAATATTTTTCTTTATAAGAGTTGCCTTAGTCATGGGGTCTCTTCACAGCAATATAAACTGTAACTAAGGCACCCATCTTATGTTAATTCTTAACACCATCCTGGAGAAGAGAACATATCTGGCCCAGCACCTCCATTAGTCATGAACTCCTCTGACTGCATCGATTCGTTTGTCCACCTGGAACACAGCTGAGTGACCAGGGGACTGGAGTGCTTTGTCTGGCTTAACCTTGGCCACACATTCCCTTAAGAGTTGGGAATGGAGTCCACTCATCTTGGAAACAGGATCTGAGAGTTGTTAGAAGGGCTGAGGTCATTATTAACACAGATTTGACACTCTGGCCAATCATAGCCTCATAGTCCTCCCTTGACTTTCTCTACACTTTTAAATCATAGCTCTACATGAATAGAAACTCTGGTCTTTTCCTGCACAGTGTATAAACAAACTCCATCTTTTTACTTTTTCATGGTGGTTTCCTTTGGTCTGTTTTCCACTCTCTGCCCCTGCAACTATAACACTGGGAAGAACAAGGATTTTATCTATTTATTCACCTGCATCACAGAGCCCAGAATAAAGCAGAGGAAAGAAATATTCGTAATCGCGTAATGGGACCATGCAAATCATCTTCCAGAAGGGGGAGCTGGGCTGGTAAACGTCTTTCCTCCGAGGATTCTGGGCTAACTCATTATTTTTGTATACAGTTGTGGGCTAGTGTACCATCTGGGTCCATCTGATGACCTCAGTCAATGGTCCTTCTTGGGCATTTATCTTGCTTTTCCCAGAATAATTTCATTCATATACGATTTTCTACATCCCACTTTCTATTTTTAAATGGAGAGGAATGTATCATCTTAGGAACCGAGATCAGATTAATGGACAGCCATGGAATTATGAATGCATAGTTTGGGTATAGAGGAAGCAGATTACCATTATGTGCTCAGTGGGAATGGAACCTGCCCTCTTTTCTTAGTAGTGCAGGCCACCTATACCTTCTTTACCCTGTGTATAACTGCTCCGATTTTCCTATGTCCCCTGCTGCCTGGCAGGGCTGGGAAACATGATGTGTTTTAACCTGTAACTTAAGCGCAACAGTGAGAATATTCTCCTTAGGTAAAGTGGATGTGCCTCAGGTTTTCCTCCCCTTCCCTCTGTCCTTGCCCAACGTGTAATGTAGGTGTAGAAGGGACAGGCATGGCATTATCCCGGGTGGTATGAAAATACTTAACAGCTGACTTGGTATAGGCACAGATTGGTGGGAAAGAATGTTGTCTGCCTAGACCGACCCAATCTTTCCAGAGCAGAGCGTGGCCAGGTAGGTGACCTTGCAATGGTGAGAAGGAAAAGGGAAGTTTGTACGGGACCGGTGTCCCCTGGCACCTCTGGGCTCACAACAACATTCTTATCACCATGATAGCCCTTGAGCAGTTGGTGACTGGCATAGGTTGGTCTCTTCTGACCTGACCAAGCAACAAAAAGTTTTTTCTGGACAGTAAAATGTCACAAGAGCTCTCATAAACCAGGGTTTTCTGGAGACTGTAGGTCACCTTGCCCTTGAAATGTCACCAGAGCTCTCATAAACCAGGATTTTCTGGAGACTGTAGGTCACCTTGCCCTTGAGGTATCTCAACCCTGCTGCTCTGGGGCCCATATTGAACACAGGCAGGGAGGTCTGGGTTCTGTGCATACCACTTGGGTCCTGAATCATTTAGGGGAGCTTTGAAAATACCAACACCCAGGCCATACCACAGCCCTAACTAATCCAAATCCCAACGGTAGGTATTTACATTTTCCAGGTTATTCTAATAGCATCCAAATGTGAAAGCCAG
The DNA here is from genome assembly GCA_004026605.1 of Ondatra zibethicus. Lineage (NCBI taxonomy): Eukaryota > Metazoa > Chordata > Mammalia > Rodentia > Cricetidae > Ondatra > Ondatra zibethicus. The sequence continues at coordinate 37,245 of PVIU01011441.1, read as the reverse complement.
GGTATTGTAGATTATGTCTCTCGAACTTTAATATACACATTGGCATCTGGAGAGAGGTGCAAAGTCTGACTCAGAAGGTGTGGAGTGGGACCTGAGATCCTGCGTTTCTAACATGCTCCAAATTGATGGCAAAGATGCTAGTCTCTGGCCCTGCCGTCCTTCCCACTGGCTCAGTTAGCAGGATCCTGGGAGAGGAAAGCTGACTTATAAATAAATGAGGGTTTCCAAAACACACCAGGGACTGGGGAGATGGCTCAGTGAGTAAAGCATTTGCCTCATGAGCAGGAGGACCTGAGATCAGATCCCTAGCACCTACACGAAATTCAGGTGTCTGTGTGTGCCTATAATGTCAGTAGTGCCGGGGGAAGATGGGAGGATTTGGGGACCTGACAGTCAGTCAGTCTAGCCAAACAGGTGAGCTCCAGGTTCATTGAGGCACCTTGTCTTAACAAATAAGACGGAGACGCAATTGAGGAAGAAACCCGACATTGACCTCTGGCTGCTACAAAGGCATGGCCGCTCCCTCCCTCCCTACTCCCACAAAACATAGTGTAGTCATTGGAGATGGAATTAGTTTTCTAGCAAATACTGAATTTAGCTTTCAAGAATCATTTGGAACCCTTTCTGTCTGTTAAGACTACAACAATGCATTTTCTGGACTCTCTTTCATCAAAATACACACATGAAAGAGTTTCATGTGATGGCACAGCTGGCAGTGCCCGGGGAGGACTTCTCAGATAAAAAGCCCATGGCTCACTAAAATGAAAACCTTTTTATTGGTGGGTGCTCTTTCTGCCTGGGTCATGACTAGGAGGTATTGAGGTCTAGTTCTCATTGAGGTCTGCAAGGAGGCAGATGAAGATAAAGACATAGATGTAAGGTTGACAAATAAAATATGATATGTTGAGCAGATAAGAATTTCAGAAAGCCAGGTGTGGTGGCATTCATACTCCTTATATCTCAGGAACTGAGAGGCAGAGGCAGGTAAATCTCTGTGAGTTAAGACTAGCCTGGTGTACACAGTGAGTTCCAAGCCAACCATAGCTACAAAGTGAGACCCCGTCTCAAAACAACCACAGCAAATTGTATTTTAGGAAAAAAAAAGTAATTTTAGTGTAACTATAGTGATCGCTCCCAAGGTTGTCACTTCCAAAAATTCATACGCTCTTCTCTTGGTCCTTTTCCTGCTGTAACAAAATAGCAAGACAGAAGGGTTTACCAAAAAAGGGTTTGTTTCATCCATAATTAAGAAGCTGAAAGCCAAAGATTAGTCTCTTCCTTTGGTTCAGCCTCTTTTGAGGCTCCATTGGCCACACTGCATCATGGACGGGCACTATGATGGGGGGGGAGGCTGGGAGCTATTCCTGTGCTTTTATAGCGGCACTTTCTGGGAACTGACTGGCTTCTCCTAAGAACTCTCCTAATTCCTTGCAAGGGTGGCATCCCAGTGACCCCACCACTGTCCAGTGTAGTGGCCTTTCTCTTGTATTTTAATAAATAAAGTTGGTCTGGGATCAGGAAAGTAAAGCAGCCACACTGGCAGCCTTACAGACCAGCCAGCAATGATACACACCTTTAATCCCAGTAGCCACAATGACAGGCACCTTTGAGCCCAGTGGCCACCCTAGTTGCCATAGAAACCAGGCGATGCACTCCTTTAATCCCAGTGGCATATGCCTTTAGTCCCAGCCCTAGAAAGGATTATAAAAAACCAGAGGAAACAGCTCTCAGACACAGTCTCATTCTGAGATTCCTGGAGGCCGGATCACCACTTCAGACTGAGGTAGAAAGAAGAGCCAGTGGCTGGTTGCTTTGCTTTTTTCAGGTCTTCAGGTTGAACCCCAATTTCAGTCTCTGTGCTTTTATTATTTGTGCTTTGGTCTACTAGGTCCAGCCTCTTCAGGTGCCACAGCAGGGGCCTGGAGGGATGGCTCAGGGGTTAAGAATACTGGCTGCTCTTCCAGGGGTACTGAGTTCAATTCCCAGGAACCACATGATGGTTCACAACTATCTATAATGGGATCTGATGCCTTCTTCTGGCATAAAGTCATACATTCAGATAGAGTACTCATACATAAAATAAATCTTAAAAAAAAAAACATCAAGGTGCCACAGTATCTCTCTACATCACCATTCTGGATACCAAGTTCCCAGCACATGAACCTGTAGAGGGTGAACCAGATTCAAAGCAGACTGCCTCCTGTCCCAAATGTACTTCAGATGTTGGGACTGTTGATACCATCTCTACAACAGGAGTTTCCATCAGACAAGGTCTGTGGGTTAATGAGGAGGATTTCTGAGAGATCAGGTCTGAAAATAAGGAAGAAAACATAAAGACTTCCTCTATGTTTGTTCAAGGGTCTGAGGTTTGTGGATTTAAAGTTCAAACTGGCAGAAAAAAAAAAATAGCGCCCAGGCTTTCTCAACATCCTGCACAGGTGTGAAGCAGAAGAGAATGGGGGAAGTGGTTGGACTCAGAAGCTGCTGGCAGCCATAAAAGCTGGAGTCTGCTTCCTTATTACCATAAATACAGCAGGGGACAATTTCAGAGCTTTAGTCTGTTATTTTCATGGCAGGGAGCATGGGGCAGGAAGGCAGAAGTAGCTGAGAATTCTTCATCAGGATCCACAGGCGGCAGAAAGAGAGAGACATTGGGCCTGGCTTGTGCTTTTGAAACCCTCAAAGCCCACCTCCAGTGACATGCTTTCTTTAAGAAGGCTACACCTCCCAATCCTTTCAAATAGTGCCACTTCCTGGTGACCAAGCATTCACATCTACAAACCTCTGGAGGCTATTCCCACTCAAACCACCACAGTGTGGGAAGACCTTATACTTTTCCACACATGCTGAGCTGCAGGCTTGTTATAGGAGATAAATGAGTCCCTACTTCTTTAAGCTATTAGACTTATGTTTAATTACCCAGAGTTAATTCAGCTCGTAAATGATACATCTCTGTTGAATTTTTGCACAGTACTTATTGTTCAGTACATGTCTGTCTGGAAATAGCCCTCAAACTCTTTGCTGTATTGATGGTACTAATAGGGTGACTATCACCAATGCCCAGGACTATTAGTGGTGCTGTCCAGTTGGGGCGGTCAATATTGACTGTCAACTTGATGGGTTTTAGAATCACTTAGGGAACAAACCTCTGGATAGGTCTTAGGGGAGCATCTCCAGAGATGCTTAGCTAAGGAGGAACAGGCACCCTGAATGTAGGTGGCATCATCTGGGGACCCAAACAAGAAAAGCAAGAGAGCAGAGGGCCAGCATCTGCCATTCCACTTCCTGACTTTGGCGGGAATGTGACCAGTCACTTAATGCTCCTGCCGCCTTGTGCCAAAACAAATGCTTGCTCCTCTAAGCTGCTTCTGTTGGGTGTTTACCTCAGCAACAAGGGATGGAACTAGTACAGCAGCCTGGCTCTGTACTCGTTTTTAGTGGTTTGAGTCAACCACTGGAACCTCAAACTCTGTAAAATGGGGATAGCCCAGATCTCCCAGAGCTGCTAGAATTCAGTAAGGATGATTGTCCAGGGTGAGAGGAAGTAGACTTCATTGATACGGGAACTGCATGCTCAGGCTTCCAGCATGGTGGAGTCTGAGGAGGCTCTCTTACAATGCTCTTGCAATGTCTTACATGAGAGAGGAAGACAGAACGAGATTCCTGGTGTCCCTTTTTACAAGACCACCGATCCTACTCGGAGGGCTCCTCCATCAGGAACTCATTTAATCTTAATTCTCTCCAGATTTTCTGCTGCCAGGAAACATTAAACTGGAGAGTGAGAAACCCTCTCTCTAACAGCCCTCCCCCAACACAACAACAACCGAGATCAATGCCTCTTTAGGTGAAGGTCTGTGCTAACAGACCACAATCGTGGTAGTGGGTTGAAGCCCTGTGAACATATATTTGCTCTACACTGATGACAGCTGTGAGGTTTATTAAACGGCAGGACGAAAGGAGAAGTGTACTCCCCAGTGCCTGGTGATGAACAGACTTCACTGAGCTGTGCGTGGCTCAGTCATCGTGCACCTATGCTAGCCATTCTGCCGTCTCACTGATGGAAACTGGAATAGCTATGGGGGGGGGCAAAGCTGAACAATGCAGGGAAAATACAGTGAGAACAACTGAAAGCCCACGACCAAGGCAGGATGCTGTAGTCTCTCAAACACTGGCAAGATGGAGAAGCTACAAGACCTCTCATCAGTGGGCACACTACATGTAAAGTTTCAGGAAATCTCAGGAAAAGACAGACGCTCCTTCTTTTTTTTTTTTTCCTTTGTTTTTTTTCAAGACAGGATTTTTTTTGTTCAGCCCCTGGGTGTCCTTGACCTCACTCTGTAGACCAGGCTGGCCCCGAACTCAGAGATTTGCCTGCCTCTGCCTCCTGAGTGCTGGGATTAAAGGAGTGTACCACCAGTGCCCAGCTCAAGTTCCAATATTTTTTTTTAAATAGGGCTTGTTACTTTGTGGAGTCTGCAGTTAATTTGAGAAATGAAAATCAAATGAATTTATTTGTAATTAGTCGTTCCAATTTTCTTTTGTACATGTTTCTACTTAGCAACCCTCTTTGATCTATTTCAATTGTTCCCTTTTGGAGACAGTAGACACACAGATGTGTTGGATGGAGGTGGTAGACTGGGAATCGCTCAGCTCCTGGGACAGTGGGTCACATGGCCACCTTATGGGTATATAGTGCAGCACTTGATCTCGCTGGACCAGTTTTCTTTCTCCTTTCTGCTGCAGGCTAATCTTCAATCAGCAGGTGCTACCCTGTAGTGGAACTTTTGTGTATAACTTGAATCATATCAAGCTCCCTAAGCCCTGCCTGTTTCTAAACCAGTTTCGTTCCCATAGTGTGACAACATCATTTTGTAGCCTGCCTTTCCTCTGACTCAGGGAACCTCTGTGCTGTGACTTACCTTGACATATCTTTCTCAGTACTTGGTGCAGGGACAGAATTGCTGCATTGTGGATGCTTATGTCCTGTGGTCCTGAGAAGTAGGCTCCCCAAACACTAGGAAACTTTGCCTTCTTTTTTGTGTGTGCATGCAAGATTACTTGGAAGGAATTTAGTTCAGTCTTGGTAACCGTGGTAAAATAAAGCCCTGTTTCATTGTGCCCAGAGGGATTTCTGCTGTTTGTTTTCTTCAAGTCTTGTTCATTAGAATTCACTGTTCCATGGCTAAAGGATGAGAAATTTCTTTTCTAAAAAAGTTATTTTATCTTTTTATATAAGTTTATGTGGGCGCAGGTGACTCACAGAGGTCAGAAGAGGGTGTTGGAGCCCCTGTAGTTGGAGCTGTGAGCCATCCAGTGTAGATTCTGGAACCTGAACCTAGGATTTCTGATAAAGCAACAAGTGTTCTTAACCACTGAGCCATCTCTCCAGCCTGAGAAGAATCTTTTTATTGTTGTTATTGAGACAGAGTTACTCTGTGGAGCCCTGGCTGTCCTGGAACTTGCTCTGTAGACTAGACTGACCTCAGACTCACAGAGATTCATCTGCCTCTGCCTCCCAAGTACTGGGATTAAGGACATACGCTTCTATTGCCCCGTTCAATCAAAGCTTCAATTGGGAAAAATATGTGGTTCATTTATTAAAGTAAACTTTGAGAATCTTCATAACCCAAGTACCTCTGTGTGTGTGGGGTGTGTGTGTGTGCGTGTGAGTGTGGTGTGTGTGCGTGTGAGTGTGGTGTGTGTGCGTGTGGTATGTGTTTGTGGTACATGTATGTGTGAGTGTGGTGTATTTGTATGTCTGAAGGCTGATGGCAGGTTTCTCCTTCTCACACTGCACCTTATTTTTTGAGACAGGAACTCTCACTGAAGCTGGCGTTTGCTGGGTTGAGTAGCCTGGATAGCCGGTAATTTGCAGGAGGGCTGGGATTACAGATGTGCCACTGGGCTGTCTCTGTTTCTTCAGAGCTGGGATTACAGATGTGCCACTGGGCTGGCTTTCCCCATGGATCTTAGCCATTTCAACAGGTCCTCGTGATGGTGTAGCACATATTTCACCAACAGAGCTGTCCTATCAGCCTCATTATCTGTCTCTTGATGGCTTCATTTAGGTCATGGACAAGGGGTTGCTGCTTTGTACACACACACACACAGCCTGCTCTGGAAGACTGAAGTCTGTGTAGCTTCAGCGTAGACACTGTGTTCCAGCGCACAGATGCCGCTGCCCAGCTCTTCCACAGATCTACATTCTGTGGACTGGGTAGCTGGTTGTTGCCTCTGCCTCCCGAATGCTGTTTGTTGACAGAGGTTTCTGTCCTGCCTGGTCCTACAGCCATTCAGTCCCACAGAAACACATGGAGGGAGGCCTACATTAATTATAAACTAGTTGGCTTATTAGCTCAGGCTTCTTCTTAACTCTTATAACTTATATTAACCCATAATTCTTGTCTGTGTTAGCCACGTGGCTTGGTACTTTTTATCACTGAGGGCATTCTCATCTTGCTCCCTCTGTGTCTGGGTGACGACTGCAGACCGAGTCTTTCCTCTTCCCAGAATACTCCTGTTCTGGTCACTCCACCTATACTTCCTGCCTGGCTACTGGCCAATCAACATTTTATTAAAGAAGTACAAGAGACAAATCTTTACAGGGTACAAGACCATTGTCTCACAGCAGTTGGTGCATTGGGAGGCTTGCATGCTGGGAGCCTTCTTCTGGCCGTCTGGGTGCGTTAAGGCACAGGACAGCATTTACCCTTTTATTTATGAAATAGAGGAAAGTAAGGGTATGGGGCACAGGCAAGAGAGAGGCTTTGTTTGGTACCTTAGAAAATTCCGAGGGAGCTGTTTTCCAGCCTGAGTTTGAGTCTATAACAGTTACGTGGGCTTGGGTGTCAGCTGTCCGGAGACGCTAAGGTACACAGGACGTGTGTAGGTAAGTACTGTGCCATTTTACATAAGGGACTTGAGCTGCCATGGGGGTGGTCTGGAGCCAGTGCTGTTATACATATGATTGACAGCTGCTGCCCCTTCTTTCTCTGTCTGTCTGTCTCTCTCTCATTTTCAAGCCAGGGTTCTCTGCATAACTCTGGCTGCCACAGAACTTTCTCTGTAGACCAGGCTGGCCTCAAACTCAGAGATCTGCCTGCCTCTGCCTTCCAAGTGCTGGAATTAAAGGTGTGCGCCCCATGCCTGGCTCTCTTTTCTCTTTTAAGTTATTGAGCTGGAGGAGATTTCAGTATACTAACTGCTTAGAATTTCTATTTTGTTTAACGAATCATTGCAGGATGAGACAGTTTCTTCTGTCCAGGCGCCAGGTCTGCTCTGCTGGGTGGTTTGGTGGAGAACCTTAACCCGAACAGATTGCAATATTAAAGAAAAGGCCACGTGAGTTCCTGTGTGTCCGTGCCCCCTAAACTTCAGAATTTTCTTTTAAATCTCAAAACAAAATGGGAACAATTCTTAATGCCTACAAACTCAGCACCAAAAGCACAGTACAACCACATTATTTTATTTGAAATATACAGAAATATTACAAATTTATAAACTACCCCAAATGAACAGTATTTACAAGCATTTTTGAAAAATATAAATTCTCATGAACACAGTTTATCAAAAATATTTGAGAACATTCAACATATTTCTATGCCACCCCACCCCCAGTAAAGCTTTTGAAGGTGAAAGTGACATTTAGTTTGGCTTCGCTGGTTTTGTCATTCCCCCTGGTGTTGAGGATCAAATCCACTGCCTTGTGTGTGTGCTGATGGAGCACAGGCTGAGGGTGCCGCCGAGCTACGCTCCCCCTCTCTAAGAAAGATAGTTTTGTTGGAATGGTTTTATATTGTCACTGAGAGTAGACAATGATGAGGTCCCCTTCACTTGATGTCTATGGTGAATAATGCAGCCAAAATTGAGGAAAGACAGAGATTCATGAGCTCTTGTGCTCCAAGGTCCTCCTCGTTCTAGGGAGAAGACTGTGAGGGTTAGAATGACGGTGAGAATGTGGGTTCAGTGAGAATCAGCTTTAGTGAAGTGCCTGTTCTTTACTGGGCAATGATATAGGAAGCTTTTCACATATACAAATTAGTAGTTTCCGTTTTTAGAAATAAGTGTTAATTCACTCCATTGTAGCTAAATCTAAAGAGTTTTATGAATATCGTTTGCTCTGGACTAAAAATAGAATCATCAACTATTGACCTAACAGTGAAATTATAAATGACAAAAAGCTGTTTTCTTTACATAAGTATTGATACTGACCAATAAATCATAAGCTGTCCATTGCTGACAAGGTATAGACATTCAAATGCAGAGTACGGGGCAAGCAGTTCCAATGACACAGAGTGGATACGGGGACCCAGCAGAGTACGGGGCAAGCAGTTCCAATGGCACAGAGTGGATACGGGGACCCAGCAGCTTACTCCGCCTTTAGCATCATCTTCTTACTTGAGAAAGATTCAGTTTTGGTGTTAGATTTACAATAAAGTTTTAATTTCCAGAGAGTTTTCACCAATATTTCATTGTTTCTCCACATATGACAACTCATTAAATCTCTCAGTCTTTCTCCTGGGCATGTATGTCAACACAAGTTCATTTTCCAACCCAGGACACATCGATTCTCATGTTCCAGGAATGTTTGACCCATGCACAGTGTACCAAGGACAAAACCTGACAACTAAGGTGTCAGGTAACAAGTGACATTTAATAAACATCTAAAAGTTAAGATCACTAGAATGGAGAACTGCCACAACCCGAGAAAAGAGGCCAAGAGAGATGACCGATGTCCTCACCAAGAAGATGCCCCGGAGGACCCAGCAGAGTTCTCACAGCTAAAAAAGAAAACCAGTAAAAGAATTTGTACAAGTTTCAAACACACTACCCCTTCAGAAGAAAATTTCCTACAAACTTGTGTTCACAGCTTATATACCTGATACACAAAGGGAGGCAGTGATGGATAGTAAACATGCATTTGACTTGAGGTATCAACTCACGGAATGCTTGTGGCTTATCAGCTTCCACAAGCAGACGGTGCAGTTAGCACTCAGCATGAATCCCCGACGGAGATTCTAAGAGCAGGGATCTAGAGTGAGTCAGAGAAATCCAATGCAAAACTGTAAGGAGCGAAAGACACTTTCTGCAGTATGTCTGGGGTATAACACTTTGTTTTTAGAAATTTCTCTCTCCTTACACACTTATTAATGAGCTGAATTGGAAAGCGTGGCCAAGATGAATTTAATAGGAAAAAAATGCATCCATAATTCAAAACAACAGTAGACTGCATCCATTCTGAAAATTCAGAAACTGTTCATAATTTCCTTACTAAGGGTGAAAGTGGGAATTATCCAGAGACAAATATAAGTCTTTGACTACCTTTGTGGGCAGGGACTGTTTCAGTGGTTGCAAAAACATAATAGACACGAATCTTCTAGAAGAAGATCAAACTTGATTTTCCAATTTGATGGTGAGAACAAAGTCTTTCTTTTTTCTTGGCCTCCCATCTATAGTGTTTGTACAGTGTTAAATATGCAAACATACAAACAGACCTTCCAAAGGTAAGTATTGTTTCTCTCCAGGTTTCTTGGTTGAAGTTCAAAGTTTATGGAGATTTCGGTCATCAGTCCTGCTAAACAGGGTGACATCATCATCATACCCCGAGGCTGCACAGTCTGCATTCTCTAATAAAACATAACTGCTCTGACGGCCATTTGGAGAAAGGACTTCCATCTTAGCAGTGGATGTGAGCTCACTCCAGGTGATGTCTGTGTTTTTAAAAGCATGTAAAAGGAAGATGCCATTGATGATGGTGAAGAATCCACTCAGGGTCCCAATGACATCTCTGGCTTTCATGCCATACCACTCCTGGAACAAGATGGCAGAACACGTCACCACCATGGATGTGAAGAACACGTAATAAATGGGAGTCACCAGAGATGTGTTAAAAGTGTCCAGGGCTTTGTTGAGATAGTTAATCTGTGTCGTCACTGAAAGGATAAGCACAGCCAACAGGATGAAGACGAGGGGATTCTTGTAAACAGGCTTCCACTCTAGTAGCTCCTTGGTGGCGATTCCCAAGCCCTTGGCAGAAGAAACTGAAAAGGCTCCGATCAAAGAGCAGATTGCAATGTAGACCAAGATATTAGTCTGCCCTTTCTTTGGTGCCACAAGCACAATCAGTACCAAGGAGATCACAGAGACGATCAGAGCAAAGCAAACGAACCCTGTTAGGAGGAGAAAGAGTCAGACTCAGGAGATGCTAACAGGACCAAACCTTCCTGAGGTACCGCACGTAATCAATTTCGAACAAGTGAGAGTAAATAAACGCCATTTTGGCTCCTTAGTGATTCATAGAGCAGTTCACAAACATATCATCTGAATCCCCACAGTATCACTGCAAGACTGGCCAGGTGTAGAGTTTTATATTTTTACTTAAGGAAGAAGGGGCAGGAATTTGGGTTCATTAAGAATCCTTTGTTGTCTGGCAGTGGCTCACGTCTTTAATCCCAGCACTCGGGAGGCAGAGGCAGGCGGATCTCTGTGAGTTCGAGTACAATCTGGTCTACAGAGCGAATTCCAGGAAGGCTCCAAGAGAGAAACCCTGTCTTGAAAAACCAAAACAAGAAACAAAACAACAACAAAAAACACAACCACAGAAACCAAACTAATTGTTAACTTCTTGAAAAAGTTATAATGAACAAATCTCACTGTGGCTTACAACCCGTGGCAGGTTTGTTGGGCACCTTCAGTGTCAACACAAATTTCCTTTGGTGACGGACATGGTGGAGCATGGGTAATGTCAGAACTCAGGAGACTGACAAAGAGGACTGTACATTCAAAACTATCCTGTCACAATCAAACCACGCCAAACCAAGCTAAAAGCAAGCATGCAGACCTCATTTGAAGGAAAAAAAGAAAGTGATGTCTGTGGGTTTTATTTCTTCCTTTTTGTTTTGCGTTGCTTTGTTTATGAGGCTGAATCACTGACCTGGATCCCTCAGTTTTATTTCCATCTCATGCAAAGAAGTGACTTCTTCCTCTTGGGGGGCATGGATAACCATCACAGTTGACCCCAATATGCTTAATATGCAGCCTATTTTTCCATGAATGTTCAAGTGCTCGTTTAAAAAATAGGAAGACAATATTGCGCTGTTGAAAGAGAGAGAAACAAAATCACCACCGTTCAAATGCCGTTTGATTCCACCACAGTTTAGCGGTCGCACTAAGGCTCACGTTCACTGCAGCCCAAGGAGCTGACTAAGAATATGCCCCGTGACGCTGAAAGGCCTTAAATGGACAGCTCAGAAATGATGGCTCAGTATCCCTATTCTGCTGCTTTTACAGCTCGGGAGATACCACAGGCACGTATTGCTCCTCTTTTCTCCCCACTGCCACAGAGTTTAATTAGCTTCCAACCATAAAGTATTTTATAGCTCTCTGGCAACAGTGAACGCCCTTATCTGCAATGCTTAGCTCCTGAAATGCTTCGATGGCAGGTGTTTTGGAGGTGGCTTGTCTGCATGGACGAGAGCTCTTTGCGAGGGGGCCTCAGCTTAAATAGAAGGTTCCTCTGTAGGTCATATAGACCTGACAGACTGACTGGAGGGAAATTTTACACAATATGTGTGATACGTTCATGTTTCCACTACAGTCTGTCACGTGAGGTCAGGCGAGGAACTTTTCACGCAGGCATCCTACGCAGGCTCAGAATGCTTCCAATTTAGGATCACCCTGGCTTTGGGTTTTGAATGAGGGATGGTCAAGCTGTACCCTGATGTTTCATAGATACACACCCTAGGCTGAGGAGATGGGTCCTTCAGTAGTGTCTGCGGCACAAGAATCAGTACCTGAGTTTCACAACTAGGACTCTTGTAAAACACAAACAAACCAACAAACCAGTGTAGTTGTACATAGTTTTAAAACCCCAGTGCTGGGGAGGTAGAGACAAAAAGATTGGGGACTTGCTGATCAGCTGACCTATTTGTCAAGCTCCAGATCGGTGAGAGACCTTGTCTCAACATAAAAAGGTGCACAGTGCCTGAGGAATGACCCTTGAGGCTGTCCTTTGACCCTCATTTTACACACACACACACACACACACACACACACACACACACACACACACACACACACGGAGGGGAGATAGAAAGATAGATACCTAGCTAGCAGGTACTCTGTTCAGAGTTTATATATAACTAACACATACCTGTACAACCGTACAGATTGTCAAACAGTAAAACACTTTCTCACGTCCACTCCTGCCTGGATAGTTCTGACTAGCTAATGCTCTCAATGCTTCGCTTGCCATGGCTTGCTTCCTAAGTGCTCAAGGTTGGCACTACCATAGATACCAGAGTAGGACATTCTGCTGCCACACCAAGCAGCTCTCTGAGGCCTCTGCCCATCAGCCTCCTTTCTTACCATTCTCAATAAATGGTGCCATTTGACCCCTAGACTGGGAGCATTTAGGAATGAGGTGCTTTTTCAGAGTTGCCCCCTTGTGGTCACTTGTGGGACTGCAGTCCCAGTGAAAAGTCTTCAGACAGCTTTATTATACACATTAGCTTATTTAATTCTCTCAATTCTATAGACACACAAAGGAGAAGTATATAGGCCTAGCCAGAAGTTTTCTACTAGATACTGATAATTTACAGACTCTAAAGAGACAAAGACAACAAAATGGAAGTCAAGGCACACAAAGAGTTCACAGGTCATCAAACAAGTCAGTCGGAAGCTTAATGCAGATCAACTCAGAAAGTCAGGCCCCGCGTGCTGGTTGGTTTTGTTAACTTGGCACAAACTAGAGTCACCTGGGGAGAGGGAGCCTCAATTATGGAGTTGCCTCCATCAGACTGGTCTGCGGGCATTTCTTGAGTAACCATTGATGTGGGAGGGCCCTGCCCACTAGGAGTGTTGCAACCGTGGACAGGTGTTCCCGGGTTGTATAAGAGAAAAAAAGCTGATGGAGTCGTAGGGAACCAGCAAGCGAGCACTGTCTGCGTGGCTCCTGCTCCATCTCCTACCTTGAGCTCCAGCCCAGGATTCCCTCAGTGACAGACTAGATAGGAACTGACCCTGTCCTCCCCCAGCTCATTTTGGTGACACTGTGTATCACAGGAACAAAAATCCAACTAGGACCGCCATGTACTGTAAGACAGGAAATGCTGCACAGGGCACCCAGCACAGGTACCCAGCAGGCAAGGGTGGGGTTTAGTGAAAGATGAAGCTTAAACGTGACGTGTGCCTTTGAAGCCTCTGATACCTGCTGTCCTCGGTCACTATGGCAACAAGAAAAATTCAAAGGAGTTTTACAGTTTGCTCAGATGAGAGGTATAAACCACACCAAAAACCTCTGGCTAGGCTTCGCTGCATCAGTGTGTGTGCGCGTGCGTGTGTGTGTGTGTGTGTGTGTGTGTGTGTGCGCGCGCTGGGATTTCTTAGCAGAATGCTTCTCGTGGTTTAAGTGTGCTGCTGACAGTGAACTAGCCACAGAGAAGCCAAGCTCTCTGTTGTTCACCTACCTTACGAGAACACTCAGAGCCCCCAAGGGGGTGATCAAGGTGGCAGGTGCAAAGGCATAAGCCGCAAAGTTCGCTGCCTCTCCTGCTCCCACTGTAAAGCAAGCAGAAATATGAGTGGACGGGATAATATCTTCATCAGAAGAGATAAGCAAATGGCTCACAATAGCAGCAGACTTCGGTCTCAAAGATGCTAAGCCGTACCTGAAAGCAAAGGTTTAAACTTCTTGCAGCCTGTGGGAAAGGACCACTATTATGGGATGTAGAGCTACTGTAATTGCCAGGAGGCAACAATGTAACAACACTGAGAGATGGATGCACATTTTACATGCTTTTCAATTGAGACCAGCTCCTAGTATGTTGAAAACCTATTTGGTCAGTCGAATGGAGTCTGTAGAGGGAGCTTTGGAGTAAGTTGAGAATGACCAGATTTGCAATTTAGCCACAGCAATAACATCAGACATCTTATAAAATGAGAAGGGTTTATAGGGATCTGATGTCTGGGTGGCAGATACCCAGGAATCCCCACCATAGGCCCACGGCAGGAATCTCTGGGTTGGAGATGACCTATAACCAAGTGAAGATGTCTCAGAAACTCAAGAAGATCCAAGTAGCTAATGTAATGTCATCTGAGAAACTTGAGATCCGCACCAGGTAGTGTGTTGCAAATAACTTCCAGAGTGAGGGAAATTCCCCCAAGAGCTAGCTTTTGTGTGGAAGCCAGTTTATTCTCAGAGACCACAGTGAGACACTTTTCCAGAAACTGCAGTATTTCACGCTGGCCAACTGTGCCCAGCAAACACATATGGAGAGAGAAAATAGCAGTGTATACTCTTTTTATTTGTCTACTTTGCTACCACACCCAAACTACAGGAATACCCAGCATTAGAACATCATTTTAAAAATCTAAATTGTTATGGAAATTACTTTAACTATGTTTACACATCTTTAGATGCGTTACATTTGTTTATGCTGTGGAATATTACTTAAACTCTGGAAGGGAGTGTTACATTTGTTTATGCTGCATGTGTTGAATGATGTAAGGATGTGTGTTTAATTATGTAAAAATGAGTTGCATTTGTTTCACCTTGCCTGCCTAAGGCACCTGATCGGTCTAATAAAGAGCAGAACGACCAATAGCTAGGCAGAGAGGGCTAGGTGAGGCTGGCAGGCAGTGAGAATAAATGGGAGGAGACACCTGGGCTGGAAAAAAAAAGAGGATCGGGAGAAGAGGAGAAAAGAGAAGGAGAGAGAGGAGTCACCAGGGGCCACCCAGCCAGCCACAGAGTAAGAAGGAAAGAAAGACATATAGAATAAAGAACAGTAAAAATCCCTGGAGTAAAAGGCAGATAAAGAGAAGCAGGTTAATTTAAGTTAAAAGAACTAGCCAGAAACAAGCCTAAGCTAGGCCACGCATTCAAAACTAATAAGTCCCCATGTCATGATTTGGGAGCTGGTTGGTGGCCCCAGAGAAAAAGCCTGGTACACTAAATTTACAGAGCAATTAGGAGACCGCTCTCATTAAAAGAGTCAAGGCAGCCTTTTCAGACTATTCGGCTTCCTTTGAAGCCCTTATGCTGTTTGTTTATTTTATAGATGTCCTTCCAGGCAAAGCTTAATCTCATATGCTGATAGCGAGATAGCACCTCTAACGTGTGTTCTCACCCATACTATCACAAGCTTTTTGGCTTGGTATACATGATATTGTAAATGCAGCCATACGATTTTCTCCTTAGATTTTCACTTTAAGATTTACTTTCATTTCATGCCTGTGAGTGTTGGCAGGCATGTATATATGTACATGCTGTGGGTGCCTCGTGCCCACGGCGGTTAGAAGAGATGGTCAGAACCCCTGGAACTGAAACTGAAGATGGCTGTGAGTCACCACAGTGCTGGGAACTGAACCCAGGCCCTCTGCATCAGTATCAAGTGATCTTAACCAGTGAGGCATATCTCCAGTCCCTATATTTTTGTTTGAAAATGGAAGGGAAGGGTGAGGAGATACAAGTAAAACACACAGAGAGAGTTAGAGGATCACTTAGCTAAGACCAACTGGAACCTTCCCAGGGCAGAGCAGTCAACTTTTACTCAGCGAGCGGGTATGAACACACCTGAGAAACGGAAAGCGCGCTACAAAATTTAAATGTTTCTCATCATCCCTTTTAGCTGTCATCCTTGTTAGCCAAAAGGCACTGGAGCTGTTCCTTTTGAAAAATTAAAAAATGCTTTCTTTATTTTGTGTGTTTGAGGGGTTTGCTCAGATGTATGTCTGTCCACCTGGGACCTGTGGGGGTCAGGTGTCAGATCCCCTGGAACTGGAGTTACGGTTGTGGGCTGACACATGGGTGCTGGGACTCAAACCTGGGTCCTCTGCAAGAGCATTGGTGATCTTTACTGTTGAGGCACCTCTCCAGCCCCCAAGTTCTTTCTTAGACTAGGGTTTCTTAAATGTTGAAATAAGTTACTTGGCCATGGAATATAGGGACGCTTTTGAATGAAAAAATAAAAATAAATTAATAAATAAGCCACTAGGTTGAGTTAAGAACTCAGAAAAAGAGCTGGAGAGATGGCTCAGAGGTTAAGTGTACTGGCTGCTCTTCCAGAGGACCCACCAGAGGACCTAGGTTCAATTCCTGCACCCGCGTGGATGCTCACATTTACCTGTAACCCCAGTTCTCCAGATCCAATGCCCTCTTCTGGCCTTGTCATAGACAAGGTGCATAGACAGCCATGCAGGCAAAACACTCATACACTTACAATATAAATAAATATTTAAAAAAAAGAACTCAGAAGATACAGGAGGGAAAATATTTCTCAATTCTCATAGGAAATAGGAGAAGTTTGTGATAAAATATAATATTGGGACTCCCCATGGGAGGCCTCACCCTCTCTAAGGAGTAGGTGGGGGAAGCGAGAGGAGGGGAAGAAGGGGGGACTGGGATTGGTATGTAAAATAAAAAAAAATGTTTTAAAAAATAAAATAAACATAATACTGGAAACACTAATTTCTTCCTTAGCATTCTATGACAGCCCAGATCAGGAGGTGTGAAAACAACCCATATAATACACAGTTAAACAGAAGGCGGTGTGTGATGTCACCAGCCACTTCCAGACAGTTCCATCCTCCGCAGGAGGGAAGGGTAACTGAGTCTGAGAACTCCTGGCTTTCATACTTACTGGACAGCAGTCCTGCCCACCACACCCATTCCTTGAGGTAAGAATGTCCACCTTGCCCTGGGAAAAAAACCAGAAAACAAAAATCAGGTCGTCACCTCAGGAGATAAGGCAGAACTGACCTCTAGGAGAGGTGTTGGGGACGCTGCAGAAGGCAAGGCTCCTGGTCACCTCAGCAGCTGTCCACTCTGAGGACACCTACGCAGTCCTTTTCCAGTCCTTTTCGGGTTTTCTGTTACCTTTGACTCCCTAGAAAGTTCCTTTGACTTGTGGGGAATTTTACTTAATCACCAGGTCAATGACACTGTCAGTCGTCAATATAGGCACGGGTGCTATAAATTCTGAATTCTTTGTTTCAGCCATGATTCACATTAAAACCCAAACCATAACCTGCAGAGACACTGGTCCTAGAGAGGAGATATTGGATACAGGAGGTTTTGAGACTGTGGATGAGTCAGCTGAAGAACAAGCATTGGACTGGTGGGCTCGGCTTCTCCTTCGCCTGGAGACATGGAAGGCCCAGAGGCTTTTCTGAAGCTGCCTGGATTCACCTCACCATGACCACAACAGCTGACCTGAGTCACTGCTAACATGTTAGAAAGGGAAATTTTCTCGGTTCTAACACTTCCTGACTTTGGCCTCGATGATTTGTTATAGTTAAGCTAAGAGGATCTATAAGCAATAAAGATGATCTTGCAAAATAGTTCATTCCTACTCCTTTAGTATTTTCTCCTCATCAAATTTACCAATGACTAGACAGGAATCACCTCATCACACTGGAGGTTTGCATCTCTTTCTCTGTGCATTTTACTTGAATGACTGACCTATTTCGTCAGGTGTGGTGGTTTGAAAGAAGCCCCCAAAGGGAGTGGCACTGTTAGAATGTGGCTTGTTGAAATGAGTGTGGCCTTCCTGGAGGAAGTGTGTCACTGTGGGGGCGGGCTTTGAGGTCTCTTCCACTCAAACTTTCTTCAGTGTGACTGTCCATTGACTTTCGGGTTTTTTAAAAAGATTTATTTATTATGTATACAGTGTTCTGCCTGCATGCATGCCTGCAGGCCAGAAGAGAGTATCGATCTCATTACAGATGGTTGTGAGCCACCATGTGGTTGCTGGGAATTCAACTCAGGACCTCTGGAAGGGCAATCAGTATTCCCAACCTTTGAGCCATCTCTCCAGCCCCAACTTTCTTTGCCTGCAAGATGTAGCACTCTCAGCTTCAGCACCACATCAGCTTGCTGCCATGTTCCCCATCATGATGATAATAAACCTCTGAACTGTAAGCCAGCCACCCCAAGTAAATGCTTTCTTTATGAGAGTTGCCATGTTCATGGTGTCTCTTCACAGCAATAAAAACCTAACTAAGACATTAGGGTATGCATTTTCTTATTGTCTGCATTCACTCTTTATGTATTAGGAATTTTATAAGACTGTATCATATATTAATAGCCTCCTACATCATCTGATTGTTTAGTTTCAAGTAAAGTTATTTCCAGATAGGATGTCTGTGTGTGACCTATTTTATCCACCCATTCAGAGAATTTCTTAAGTTACATAGAATAGTGTTCTGCCAGGTGGTGGTGGCACACACCTTTAATCCCAGCACTTGGGAGGCAGAGGCAGGTGGATCTCAGTGAGTTCGAGGCCAGCCTGGTCTACCAAGCGAATTCCAGGACAGCCAGGACTGTTACACAGAGAAACCCTGTCTTGAAAAAAGCACACACACACACACACACACACACACACACACACACACACACAGGGCAGAATATAGTCTTCCTTTATATAGAATAGATTCATGCTTAAGAAGGCTTTTTGGGGGGATAAAATTATTTCAGGTACAAAGAACCTGGAATGTATTTTGCAGAATGGCAACAGACAGAACTCTCACATTTTTACCCCTAGACTTTTTCCAAAGTTGTCTCAATATTTTTAGTTGCATAATTCATTTTTATTCGCGGGTCTGAAATACTACTTTTAACAAGTATGTATTAGCGGCCACATGGAATCTGTTCTATTCAGACATCTTCAACAATCCCTTACTATTTGTTTTAATTCCAGCACCAAATTGTTTTAAGACCAAAATATAGTATTTTTTTTTTTGATGGAGCAAAGCTCCTCTCTCACTACCTCTTCAGAAACTTGTTTACATAACTTATAGTCATTTATTTTTCTATATTGACCCAGGAAAAATATTTAAGTTTCTTGTGCTATTATAGTTCATGAAAATGAATACAAATGTGTGGCTAATGCAATCAAGCAGGCTACTTAGCATCTGAAATATCACTATAAATACATAGTAGTATAACTGTATCACTATTCATTGATTCCACAAATATTTGGTGGGTGCTAAACACTGTTGAGTGCATGGTTTATGAGTCTACTATCAATAAACAAGTAAACCTGATGACTGAAATAAACAATACATCCAATATCTTAGAGGCAATGAAGGGAACTGTTTGGTTCAATGATAGACATTGAGGGAGGGTAGTGAAGGAGGCCAGTCTAGGGAGGTGGACTACGGCAGAATTCAGAGCCATCAGTCAGCTAGCAAAGGGCAGCAGAAAAAGAGTTTTAGGAAAAAGGAAAAACTCCTGGGGTAGAAGGGAACGTGCTCTATTTCAAGAACTCGAGTGAAGACTTTTCCTGTTGAACACCCTTCTTACCTGCTCTAGTAATGCCCTTGTTGGCCAGTTGCAAGAGACCCTTCTTTTTGAGTATGAAACTTGAGCCGATAAAAATGCTGGAGCTGACGGCCAGTGCCAAGCCGGCATACAGACTGTATTTGTTTTCTACGTTTGCTGAAATGCTGACATTGCTTAGAGTGGAGTTCAGGTCCGTGTAGAGGACAGGATAAGGCAGCAGCTGTGACACATTTGTGATCTCACAGAAAGCCTGGGAAGAGTTCGGACAGACCAGAGACAGCACGTAACCTGGTAAAAGAGAGAGGAGGAGATGTTAAAAATGCAAGAGAGCTGGGGAAAGGCTTATTCCTTTCCACAAAAGAGACTTCAGTTGATGGAAGCACATTTTTATTGTAAGCAGGAATCTCCCTAAGAGGTGGTCCACAGGTCAAAGACACTTTCTTTTTTTCTCTTCTTCTTCTTCTTCTTCTTCTTCTTCTTCTTCTTCTTCTTCTTCTTCTTCTTCTTCTTCTTCTTCTTCTTCTTCTTCTTCTTCTTCTTCTTCTTCTCCTCCTCCTCCTCCTCCT
The DNA here is from genome assembly GCA_004026605.1 of Ondatra zibethicus. Lineage (NCBI taxonomy): Eukaryota > Metazoa > Chordata > Mammalia > Rodentia > Cricetidae > Ondatra > Ondatra zibethicus. The sequence continues at coordinate 17,397 of PVIU01011441.1, read as the reverse complement.
CCTCCTCCTCCTTCTCCTCCTCCTCCTTCTCTTCTTCGTCTTTCTTTTTTCTTTCGAGACAAAGTTTCTCTGTTTAGTCCTGGCTGTCCTGGAACTCACTCTCTAGACCAGGCTGGCCTCCAACCCAGAGATCTGCCTGCTGCCTCCCTAGTGCTGGGATTAATGTAATATGCCACCATTGCATAGCCTTATACACACTTTCAATTTTGCTTGCACACATTCTTAAAATGATTTAAAAATGAGAGATTTCCCATGGAAGTCCAGGATCCTCTATCAATTGGGAGCACGTGGGGCTTGGTTCCAGTAAGGAAGCAGCCTCTTGGAAATGTGAGTGCTTGCGTGGGCGTGGCTTATGCTCCACAGCTCACCACAGCCCAGCCCAGCCCATCCATTGCACTCCTTCTTCTGATCAGGCTGGCTCTCAGAAAGAAGGGCTTGTATACAGGGGTGTGGAGAAGGTTATGGCAATGCCACTGGCTTATAAACTACCCTATTATAGGAAATTTAGCTGACCCATTTGTGGGTTAGGACTGTGCATTCCAGAAAATACATTAAACTTTAATTTTGCATGCCGCATGCCCAAAGAAAATCATTATTCAGTTTAACTAATTGACTTGCTCCTGAATAAACAGAATATTGTGGGGAAAAAATGAATTAAACATCAGTAGGCTTTATAAAGAATAAGATCCAAGTAAGAATGCAAACCCACTGGACCAGACCCATTCCATGCACTGGAATTTTTAGGCTAAACCCTAAAATATGAAATGGAAATATTTTACACAATATAAGAAACTTCTAATAGTTTTTCACTCAAACAGATTCTGAGTCAAAACTTTTAAATATGTTAAGGAAAATTACATTATTTAAGCGATTTCTAGAAAAAAATGACACTGAGAAATTGCTCTAAAAGAACAGCCGCAAATGTTTCCAGTAGCCAGGACTCCGTGCTCTTCCAAGACATGAGCTGGGTGTGGGGCACTCTCGTGTAATTCAGGCACTTGGGAGTTCAGCTCACAATTTTGATGCCAGCCTGGATTACAGGAGGAGATAGCAAACAAACAAACAAACAAAAACAGTCAACTAAAGAAACAACCAACAGCAAACAAATAAAAAGAGAGCCCGGGAGCATTTTTGCTCGTTACAATTCTGATTCCATTCATTCCTGAGAAAACATTGAACTTAACTTCCCAGTGCATTCCTGTCCTTCACAGGCAGCTAACATAAACCATTCCAGAACTTCATCTACGAAATCGGGGTGGGCGAACCTCATTCCAGAAAAACAATATGCCTTCTAAGCAGCTGATGGAGCAAAAACATTTCCTCCTCTTTTAGGGGGTATTGGGACAGCGGCGCCAAGGGAACGCAAGTAATCTTGGTTGTATTTTCCAACTTCTCTGCATAAGGGGCAGTCGCGAAGGCTGGGGGTTTTGTGGCAAGAGGAATAATAAAAGTTTTGCTTGGTTACTGACTTTAGAACTTCAATCATTGTATGCTTTGGGAGTGTGTTCAGGGAGGGAAGCCTACAGAGGCTGTGACTGAAGGAGGAGGGAGAATGAGGGTGTGGAGGTACCCAGGGCATGGGGACGAAATGGGTGGGGCAGAATGTGTGGGTAGAGACCCTGGGGGATTTTAGAAGTTTCAAAGCTATCTCTAATCAGAGTAGGCGTCTCAAGATCCCAGGAAGCCAAGTCATTATTCAAGGAGTTGAATCTAGACTTTACTCAACACAGAAACTCTATAATAGTCATTTAAAAATTGTAATAGACACTGTCAGTCACTTTGAAAGTGACACCAGACAGCTTCTTGCTCCATTGCTCAACTTCTTTTATGTTATTTCTTAAAATATTAAGTGAAAAATAGGATATGTATCATTTGTAAAAAAATTCATAATGCTTGAACTATGTCAATGAATCAACCACACAACTTAAGAAATAAAATATTACCCCTTATAGGTGGCATCTACCCTGGACTCTCTTTAAACATTTCTCTCCTTAAAATGGTGACTTCCTTGCTATAGTGCCAAAGATGTGTGACTGCTAGGTAACCTGAGTCAACCTTTTTATTTTGGAAAATTATAAACATAACAGATTAGTAAAGCCAGTAAAATCTTAATGTTCACACAAAGATGAAATGCTTTCATCTCTCAAAACCTTATATGCCTATAGAGAATCGTTTAACTGTCCAGTTTATGACAGGCTATCTGATGTCTAGGAAGTGTGGTTGGGTAGAGCTACATTTTAACTTGAGAGTCAAAGCAATGCATTCCCAGGTTGCAGAAAGCCTTGTCTCACTGTCTAGTCTTCTGTGTTGATTATCAGCCTTCCCATTGTCGGCAGACGGTTCTTCCCCTGGTGTAGTCTGGATGTTAAATGTTCAGGAAAAGCCTCATGCCCAGGCAGGACTATTGGGAGATAGTGGCACTGCCAAGAGGTGGGCTCTAGTGGGCAGGGAGTCTTTGAATCATTGGAGGTGTGCCCTATTATGGCACACCTTTCAGGTTTTTCCCCCCTCCCCATGATGAGGTGGGCAGTTTTGGCCTGCTACATGCTCCTACTGTGACGGGCTGCCTTACTACAGCTCCAAAGCAATGCGGTAAAATGTCCCAGACTGGAACTTCCAAAATTATGAGCCCAAATGTATTATTGATTCTCTCCGTTGATTATCTCTGCCACTGATACTGAGAGGTCACCAGAGGTGATAGGAATATAAGCTATTTCCGCTTGCTCGTAAAATCTCTCACTATCTCTTCCTCCCTCAGAGGTCTCACACAGTCCAGGTGGGCTTTGAACTTGCTACGTTAGCAAGAGTGACCTTGGACTTCTGCTTCTCCTACACTCAAATAGTGGGATTACAGGCATGCACCATCACACCTAGTTCATGTGGAGTTTGAGATCAAGCCCAGGGTTGGGTGTATACTTGGTAAATACTCCACCAAATGAGCAACATCCTTAGCCTGAGTTGACTCTTGCACATCTGGAATTCTCAAAGCTGCTGCTGGCCTTTTGGCCTGAGTCCCACTCAGAAAGAAAACACAGAAAGACGTGAGAACCAGTCACAGGCAAATACGAGGCCTGAGGCAAGAGCCCAGTCCAGCCCACCCTCAGCTGACTCGCAGACACGTCGGCAGAAATAGAGTACAGCTACCCATCTCTTTGGCATAGAAAGTCTGAAGGAAGTCTTTCTGCCCACCACAATTCACTCTCCAGACTCGGGCTGCTGTCGACCAGGTTACACCTCCCTTCCTCGATCTCACGGACTGTAGCATCATTTTCCATCCCGATTACAACAAAGCCTCCATTGCTCCCAACCCCTCGACTTTAGAACCTCATATGCTCTGGAGCTTGCTTGACCCTGACCCTGTACTGCATCGCTTCCCCCTCTCACCCGTTCCTCAAACAGCACAAGTTATACTTCCATTTGTCCATCCAAAGATTTATGGGCTTTCGGCTGCCCCGAATCTTTTAGAAGCTGGGGGTATAGCCATGAATGTAACAAAATTCTCACTCTCTTGTTTCCTAACGGGGAAGGATAGAGAAAGGAACTGTGCAACATGTTTAAATGCCAAGGAAAGCAGTGAAGGTGCATACATGCGTGTATTCTGGAAACAGGATGAGGCAGGAGACTTCTCTGCTACCTGTAAAAGCCAAAACTGGAGACAGAAGGGTGTCTTGGGGTAAGGGGCCTGTGTAGTCAGCTGGGTGACAGGAGGGAGATTCAATAAGATGTGGTCTCAGGGCAGTTGGGGCAAGACTGGGTGAACTGAGCTGGTGGCAAAGAAGGCCGCACCCTGTCGATCGTCTATCTTCTTTCCAGAACTCTACACTGACTCTCTTTTTCATTCACAAAGTGCAAGCGCCCTGTCCTGTAGTCTACAGACTTGCGGTCCCGCTTCCTCTGTTGACCCTCACTAGGTCCAGCTGTTGCCTCTGTCGGTGTCTTAAGTTAGTTCCTCCTCACCTTAGAGCTTTTGTAGAGGCTACTATTTAGCCCATTACAGAGAGCTGGCACACATAGCCAGCTGCTTCTTGGCACTGAAATGCCTCCTTCTAGGTTTGAGGGCATAGCTCAGTGACAGAACACTAGCTCAGTACACCCCCCCCCCACACACACACTTCCTTAGACAGCCTTCTCTGCAGTCCCAATCAAAAGAAACTTTAAATTCCCTCTCAGCAAAGTCCCCCTAGTTAATGCCCCCAATCAACCACCCTTCTCACAGCCTACTTTGTTATAACATTTGCATATCCACACAGTTATGGATTTGTTCAACCAAGCAGCTGTTGAGCCCACAGCACCCAAGACTCACGTGTAGTCAGTTCCTCTGTGAACTGGTGAGGTAGTCAACAGGACAGGCCAACTGGCTGTCGCTCCCCAGTGATTTTAACGAAAGCGCAAGCAAACCAGAATAAATGGGGAAGGCAGAACAGGAAAGAGAAACCATTTAGACTAATTTGGAACAGAATAGGAGTTAGAAATAAATTAGAACAAATTTGGAGCAAAATGAGAAATAACTGCACAGATTTGGATATCACTTCACAGCAGACAGATGTACATGTGAATTCTCACGCAGCTGAGTAAGATGCCCACTATTTCAATTAACACAACAGAACTGAGAGATGAGGGAGCAGCTCAGAAGCACACGCTTGTCTGGCATGGGGAGGCCTTAGGTTTAACCCCCAAGCACTTCAAAAACAAAGAAATTGCAATGAAAAACAAAGCGGCAGATGCAGCAACAACAAAATGCTTCAAAACGGAGGTGAGAAGATGCCACAGGTGTAAAACCTCTATCTTCACTTCAGGTCTTCTCCAAGTGGCCTGGGGAAGGGCAGTGTCACAGGACTGCTGGCCCAGAAGTTTCCATAGTGAGCCGCTGCTTTCCCACACTCTACCACCAATAAGAAAGGTTAACCAACTGCTAAGAGTTGAGTCCTCTTGGGGGTGGGGGTGGGGATGGGACCCAGGTGTGGTAGTGCAAGCCTTTAATCTCAGGGCTCGGGGCAGAGGCAGGTGAATCTCTAAATTCAAGGCCAGCTTGATCCACATTATGAGTTCCAAGCCAGCCAAAAACTGTGTAGTGAGACCCTGTCTCAAAAACACTAAAAAAGAATAAATGAGCACAGAATTTGAAATTAAAAGCAGGAAAGGAGCCCAAGGGGCACTCCAGTAACCTTGCACACATACTGAGCATTTAAAAAGCAATCACTTATAGTTCATACTAAATATTAGGCTCAATAATGGACACCATTGTTTTCTGAACAACTTTTAGTGCAGAGTGTTATTTTGTTTTTAAGTAGTGCTTAATTTTGGCACTTACGGAATCTTTATGACTTAGAAACAACCCTTGTCTTAGTTTTCTTATTAAGATATGGAGAAGATTTCTTTCAGAGCATTTGATAAGCAGTTATACTTTATACAGAAAATCAGATTGTCTTAATAAAATCTGATCATATGACGGATTTTGAGAAACGCCTTTCACATGTATTTTTTTTTTTTGAAAGAGTGACATATTGAAATTCTCAAATCACACCAGGCCTCAGGGGCCATGGGATGGGTAGGGCACTGTGTGTTAGTTCCAGCTGGAATAACCAAGCAGCGCTTATGTTGATCTCTAAACAGCAGTTATTTTCCACATCTCTGGAGGCTGGGAGTCTGAAGTCAGCCTGGCCTCATGGTTGGGCTCTTGGGGACAGCGTCCTCTTCCCTATCAGGGGAGATATCAGGCCCGATAGGCCCCAAATCCCAGACACTACAAGGCATAAAGCTTTAGAGCACTAATACATAGGATGTCAGTGGGAAATTCCACACCAGAAAACTCGATTTTATCTAAAAACTTATTTTAAAATATTGTATAAAATTTCCTTCAGAAAACACGTATAATTTTTATATGAAATGTGTGTGAATTTATTACTCAGACTTGGGTCCCATTCCCAAGATATCTCATTATGGTTATGTAAATATTTCTCCAATCCCAAATATCTGAAATACTTCTGATCCTAGGCATTGAAATGAGGGACACTCAGGCTGTAATTCCTGCATGAAGGCCTTGGCCCTATGACCAAAGGCCCCATTCCTCAATCCTGCCACATTGAAATAAGGGCGGCAATGTGAATCCAGGAAGGATGCACTGCTCAGTGTAATGCATGTACTTTCAAGCGAAATACAGGCCCAAATAATCCCATGCTTAGTTTGAACACTAATTCTGAAGCCATATTAAATTTTCCAGTTCCGTTTCTGTATCTGTAAGATGGATAACAGAACTACGGAATTTAGTAACGCATGAGAGTGACTGAATATACGTTTTACATGAATGTTTCGATATTTCAAGATTACACAGTTATACATCAGTATGGAAACAGACAAGAAAGGCATGGCCAGGTCTCAAAGAGTCATACTTCCTCAATTGCCAATTCTTAAAATTTGTTAAAGTTATTTTTATCTCAAGGATATGTGTTTTGCCTGCATGTTTGTCTGTGCGCTACATTCTTGCAGGGTGGCCGCAGAGGTCAGAAGAGGGGGTTAGATCCCCTGGAACTGGAGTTGCAGATGAGCGTGAACTGCCTTGGAGATGCTGCAGTCAAACTCAGGGCCTCTGAAAGAGCCCTCAGTAGGCCTAACCACTGAGCCATCTCTCTAGCTCCTGGCTCCCTCTTCTTAAAACCAAAGATATTCAGGCCAGGAAGACAGAAAGCATCAACTCTAAACACCATCACAGAACTTTTCCTCTTTTGTCTAGCTGTAACCTGGAAAAGTAGCTCACTCCATGAAAGAAAACTTTGAAAACCCCAGATTCCTCTCTGTCTGAAGTTTGCTTTTCCAATCCCAAGTCAGTTAAGAATGCCTCTGAGATGAGAATTTATAAATGTCCTTTTGGTTGCCAAGTGTTTCCTCTAGGAAATCATATCGTCACCTCCACAGTCCCTGACACAGGATGCCTCTGCAGTTGGGGTGTCCCAGGCGATGGCTGAGTTTTTGCATTCTGTTTTCATGGGGCCGCATGTCCATTGTTAACAAAGCCCGGCTGGCTGGCTGGCTGTTCAACTCGATCTGAGTTCTGTTAGAACACGTGCAAACAGTACAGAAAAAAACTTTTTTTTGAGATAATTTGAGGCTATAAGGTCTTTTGAAGTATTCAGTCATGGCTTAAAAAATTGAAACTAAAGTGCTACTGTAAGTTTTTCTTTGTGAGCATCTAATGGAACTACTTTATGTTCAGACTCCATGACTGGAGCCTCATTCGGTCTCAGCTAGACTACACTTTCTCTAACGGATCTGGGCCCCCCAGTCTGCAGACCCCCAACGCCTTCAGGGCATTATCGCTTAGACTTTGCCAACACTGTAGGTCCATTATCAGGTCGTTTGCTTCTTGGTAACTACTTGCCACTAAGGTAGGAAACTGCATGAGAGTTCTAGTGTCAGGGCCAGACTGATGACAATTTTTCCTAGGATCTAGGCCCAGTGCTTGGCTCACAGAACTCTTGTTCATCACCTCAAAGGAATCAGCGAGAAGCAGACTCTGTCTAAACCCCTGTCAGGCACTGCCCTGTGGGTTTCCGGAGGTATTACACCAGCACCTACTGTGACTGTCAACAACACGATTTCTTGTCACTTTAGAGATAAAGAAAAAGGACTCAGGTTGAAGCTTAGTCTCTGCCGCCTACTGAAAACACAGATGACCCTCTCCCGACTTCCCCAGCAACTTCCTGCACAATTAATCACAGAGGTGGAACAGAGCTCCAATATTTCTTGTTACTAAATGCATGAGTAAAGCAGGAAAAATATCCAGAGGTCAAATGAGTGGGTGCATTACAGATCCCTGAACAAACAAGGGCAGGGTGCATTAGTGCCGAAATGACTTAGTGGCTTCAGAATTATTTAGAAAGGGGATTAACTCCAACATGGCTGTCTAGGAAGTAACTCTAGATACAGCTGCTTTAGGGACCACCAATGTCAACTTGAGGAGAGTTTGTGAATTGTAGCGACATTTTCTTTTACAGGTCCCTCCCGTTTCTTACTTGCTGCGTTTTGATGCCTTCCTCCCTCTCTTCCTCCCTTCTCTCTCCTCTTCCTTTCCTTTCTATTCCCCTAGTAAGCTATACACCGGAGAAGCCAAGAGGAAAGGACACGAAAGATGTTGCCAGAAACTTCTGAAAGGTGCGGTTTTTACTAGACAGCTCTCCGCCCTCTTTCTCTTTGAGTCGTTGGCAAGTAGATTAGAAATGGCCTTTGCCCAGACGCTGTAAAAAATGATCATTTCATTTGCAATGCACACAAGACTGCCCCACTCCTTTCCCTGCTTCCATCCCAGTTCATTCTCCCATTCTGTGTTGAGACCGCACGAAGCCAGTGGATAGCATGAACATCTGGCAGAAAGCAAAGCCCAGGGATTTTACAGGGCAAGATGGGGGCCGTAAATCCCAGCGTGGTCCGCTGGAAGAATTTACAAAAGGGCACTCCCAGTTCCCTGTTTGAGTAGTTTCCCTACTCAAGGGACTGCTCGGCAAGTCGTATTCTTAGCTCGGTGGGAGATGTTTCATTCCAAGGCAGAGCAGCCACGCCTAGCGCCCGCCCCTCTGTGCTGAGCGACCTCTCAGTGGGACCCAGGAGCAGCCACGAAGGGCGCAGCGTGGGAGGCCCGCGGGTTCCCGGGCACGCCCTCTGCCCAGCAGGTGGCGTGGATCACCGACTCTGGAATTGAGGCTGAGTCAGAGGAAACTTCCTCGTTAAGCCAACCCGGGAATTTGCCCTTAGCATCCCGAATTTCCCAGCCACACACTTATTACTACGTAAATGACACGGGTCCGCCCCGAGACCAAGTGGGCGTCCCGTCAGTCCTGCTCCAATTTGGGCTTTCCCACGGAGCCTGGAGCTCAGTACTTACTCTCCGGTCAGCCAACTGAACGGCGGGAACACTGAATGACGAGGGAACCCTGTTAAGAATCCGCACATTTCCTCCGGTCTAGCTGTATCTCAGACCGCGCATCTGGGCTCCCATCTACCTAAGTGCAGGTGTCCCCACTCCCCCGCCACCGGGGCTGACGCTCACCTTCTCGGCAGGGCTCTCCGGGCGGCAGCCTCAGCTGACCCCCCATGGCCTGGGGACCGGGCTTCCTCGGCGCCCGCGCTAGTTTCTCACACACCTGTGTCCCGGGACCCACGGCGGAGCTGGAGTCGGCCGGGAGTGTGCGATGTCTCCTCCCCCTTGGCAGCCTCAGCCAATGAGAGTGGCGGGGTGTGGCAGCGGAGCGAGCCGCGCCCCCTGGTCGGGTGGTTGGAAGCTCATTCTCCGCCCAGCGACAGCCGCCGAGGCTCCTCCGGTGCCCTACGTGTCTGTGTCTGTAGGGTGGACCAGGGGTTCTGCGGGTGAGCTGTCCAGAAACACCTGTTCCAAGAAGTTGATGAGGTCACAGCGTGGATGCTGCCGAAGCCAGTCGGGGAGTTTACTGGAGTAGAGTCTGTGCTGAGGCCCCCTTCTGGCTGTCCGGGAGCCGAAGATGTGCTGGCTGGTGTCTGTGGGTCCTGCTCATTGTGGGAGTCTTCCATCACTGGCTTTTGTGACACAGGGCTGGAGTCTGCCACAGGGCCCTGTCTGCGGGACTTCTGCTCCGAGTGCGTGTCAAAGTTTATTTTGGAAATTTTTGAACAGGCTTGGGGCTTCTGGTTCTCTTACGTACCCCCCCCTCTTTGTTCTACACGCCTACTTGTTTTCAACCAGCAGACATCTCCCTCTCCACTCACTCAACTTCCTTACCCCTACGCCCAGTCATATAGATACGAAATAAGCTTTTAACGGAACAGCTATGCCCAAACTGAGAAGATCTGTTCCCACACTGAGGTTTATGGTATTTAGCAGTACGTTACATAGTGTACAGGCACATACATGAATTGACTCATGACTTCGTGCGATTAACTCCAGTTTGCAGCAGAGGGATTCAAGGGAAAGAGTGAGGAGGAGTAACTTAGCCACGAGGTATCTATACCTCGAGAAATGGGCACACTTCCTGCTGAAAGTTTCAGAAGGAAGAACTGGAAGTGTGCATGCGTGTGGGGTGCTTTTGTGCTCTACCCCTTAAACACTGTGCTCCTGTCTGCTCTCCTCCCCTTTACTCTGGGTGTTCTTGAGCAGCTATTAACTTTATTGCCCAAGAGTTTCACTGCAGAGATCCAGCTTGCTTTTCTTGTTTTCAGGCTTATGAGACAAGACTTAAATCCAAATTAGTCAATAATTCAAGGTGCATACTTTTCACGTGGGTATGACTTGTGGAAGACTAATGGAGTGGGGAGAGGAGCAAGTGCAAGTGGCAAGGCTGACTTAAGACAGCTTTAGGTAGGAAGCCTTGTGAAATAGACATCTATTTAAACGCTTTCTTCGGACGTCAGAGTTGATTAATAAATCATTATCAGGTACTTACATCAGGTAAATACGACAATTTAACGAACATCAGTTACTATATGGCAAAAAGTATCCTAAGCACTTTATAAAAACTTTTTTAATTTGTATTTTTAAAAAAGCCAGAAGGGAATACCAAGTATTTTGCTCTTTTGCTCTTCCCTTTATTCCCTCGAGATGGGATCTGTTACTGAACCTGGTGCTAGCTTAGGCTGCAAGTCTCAGAAACCCTTTTGGTTTTGTCCTTCAGAATGCTGTATGTAAACCATGTTAGCTTTTTTCATGGGTTCTAGTCCTCCTGTGCATACAGAGATGCAGTTACCTTCCAGGTCATCTCTCCTGCACTTTGAGATGAAGGTCTCTTTTCACAGGAAGTACTTTGTTATAATTTTTGCTTATTTTAGTTCTGGAAATGTGATAAAAACCCTTGGAAAAAGAGTATTCAAACTTACTTAAGATCACTGCTGTCCCAAGCCCAATGTGGCCTATGTAGAAAGTGACCATGAATTTTCCTTCCCTGACTACTTCTAGATGAAGGGATATGTGGACACCACACGTGTAGTAAGAGGCACGGACCTGCTTTTGGTCCCGCTGGCCGCCCAGCTCCCGTCGCCCGGTGTCTGGCTAGCTTATACCCGAAATAATTACACAGAAACTGTATTTATTGAAATACTGCCTGGCCCATTAGCTCTAGCCTCTTATTGGCTAACTCTCACATATTTGTTTAACCCATTTCTAATAATCTGTGTGTCACCACGAGTCGTGGCTTACCGGGAAAGATTCAGCGTGTGTGACCTGGGAGCTTCATGGCGGGCGGCTCTCTCTAACTCTCCCCCTTTCCAGAAAGCATTCTGTTCTCTTGTCTATTTAAGTCCTGCCCTATCAAAAGGCCAAGGCAGTTTCTTTATTAACCAATAAGAGCAGCCCAAATACAGAAGGACCCTCCTACACCATTTCCCCTTTTCTATTTAAACAAAAAAGAAAGGCTTTTATTTTAACATAGTAAAATTACATATAACAAAACAGTTATCAAGTAAGAATTACAGTTACCATATTTAGATCTATTTTATCTTTTATCATAACAATGGAAAACCATCACTGTAACTATCCATTTTTTAACTCCATCAAAGACTCCAGAAGGATAAGATATTACCTAAGTAAACAAGAAATAAGCAACTTCCAAACTCTAGAAATGACAGAGATATCTCGCTGCCTGGACAGTCACCCAAAGTTCCTCTGTACCATTGGGGCATCCATCTTTAGCCTACAGGCCCATAGTATTTAGTAGACATTTCCATGATGTAGGAAAATTTAAAGACAGTTTAGTCACTTTCTTCTGTGTCCTGTGGAATGTCTCGTAGACTCTTTTATGAATCAGGAACCCTGAAGGATCATCTTACCTTTAGGCAAGTTTAGCAGTCCTCTCTCTGAGGGTTTTTTGTGTCCAGTTAAGCAGTCCAGGCAAGAGCAGTTTCTTGCCCAAATGGCTATCAAACTCCATAAGGAGCCTCTTTGATGCTCATCTTTCTCTTGAAGTAGCTGGTGCTGCCAGGAGCAGACATGTCTCATTGTTATTAAAACATTAAATGCCATATTTTGTCATCTTTGAAAGATATGAAGAATGTCTATCTAACTGAAATATACCTCTAGATATCTAGAAAATCTAACTAACATGACTACAAACTTGACTATATCAATGATTATCTATTAACAACCTATATTTCCTAATTATACATTACATTTTTAAATGAACTACACAATCACAATACCTTAATCAAGATCAGAAATACATATATATAACAAAATTGACCTTAAATTTATATCAATAAAGCAAAAGTTATACCGATGTAAACAGAATGTCATTAGTGAATTAACTGGGAATGGATGTTATTCCCATCCAAGAATATGCTATTTAACCCAAAGAAGAACAACACTTAAAAGTCTCCAATGAAACCACTCTTGACTTTGGGAAATCTTTTTATGACTCAAAACATAGACTGTGACAGCAAACAAGGCCTTTAAAAGCAGAATCCCATTTACTGGGCTCTGTGCAAGTGATGGTTGTGAAAACTGAAGGTTGGTGATGTTTCTGAGCCTGAGAAAGCAAACTCATACTGTCTTGGAGCTTGGGCAGGTCTGGAGAGTACCTCCTGTGTGAACCTTTAACCTCCAAACTGCCACATTATGGGGAGTTGCAGTTCCCTAGGCTGGGGGTGGTGACAAGGTGGAGGGGTAGCTGGTAGGCAGGCGGTCATTTGTAATGTGTTATATGTAACACTAGCTCACTGCTCTTAGTTTGTCATGGTCCCCACCGCTTATCAGTCTATTTAAGGGGCTGTCAATTTTGGGAATCTTCCTAAGCAGCAATTGATTTTCTTTTGCTAACTCAAAATTCATTGTCTCCTGTTCTTATTTTGAAAACTTTCTTCCTTATACTTTGAATTTAATTTATGCTTTGTACTTTTCAATGGGAAATTTCAGATAATTAATTTTAAGCCCTTATTGTCTTTTAATATGCACATTTGCAGTGCTGGTGGATGTCACAATCATTTGTAACTTCAGCTCAAGGGAACCCAACACCCTTTTCTGGCTGTCATGAGCACCTATGCATGTATACACACACACACACACACACACACACACAGAGAATGAAAATGTCTTTTAAAAACTAAGTAAGCCGTATGGTGGTAGTGCACACCTTTAATCTCAGCAACTCTGGAGGCAGAGGCAGGTGGATCTCTGAGTTTGAGGCCTGCCTGGTCTACGGATGAAGTTCCAGGACAGCCATGGCTGTTACACAGAGAAACCCTGTCTCGAAAAATCAAAACCAAAGCCAAGCAAACAAACAAAACAAAAAACTATGTAAATATTTGAGGCTACCATTTAACTTCCAATACTATGTTAGCTCCAGCCTACAAACTTTGTTGCATTGTGTTTTTATTAACATTTAGTTCACAATATTTAAAATCATTCATTTTCGCTTCTTCCTTAACCCATTTCACTTAGGAATACATGGCTCAGCTTCCAGATGCTTGGTACTTTCAGGGCAGCATTTTCCATTTCTTTCGGATTGACCCTACTTTCTGAAGCATGTGTAAGAAAATGGGAAAGCCTTTCACTTGGTCCTGTCAGTCTCAGGAGCCACATATGCAGCACTTTACTTCCCAAACCTCCCTCCACCCTAGTCTGTTCTTGGTGCCCTTTCTGTCTTGCCAAACTAACCTCTTCTTGAATTGCTTTAAGTCAAACAAATCCAGCATCACTCTTGAATCCAGCTTTTCATTCACACCCCGCAGCCACTCAATCAGCAGATCTTATTTGCCTCTGCTTTAAATCTATATCCAAAATCTGACCCCTTCCTTCCACCCAACTCCCAACATCCTGGTTAGAGTCACGGTCACCTCTTACTGAATTACTGCCACAGTCTCTCAGTGTTCCCTGCCTCATCTTCCTTCTCAGACCACAGTTCCCTAACTTCCTCTATCCCTTGCTAATGGTGACGGTGTCTCTGCTTCTCCTTGGCAATCTGATCCAATCTTTCCCGGGAAGTGGACATGGCTAGTCCCATCACTGAACTCAGGTCTCCTCTAAAAGAAGCTTTCTCTGAGCCCTCCCTCATGCCGTTTTCCTCCTGACCGCACCTGACTTATGTGTCCCTACTGTATTTGATCCTTCTCCTCCTCATCAGAATGCTTGCTTCATGATGGTAGAAATTTACTTTTGTTAGCTATTGACTTCCTAGTGCTTAGAAGAGAACCTGGTATTTCATATACTTGAATGAATAATTTTGCATCATAGTGAGCCACACACTACATGTTGAGTAACAGACAAATAATGGACATAGTCCTAAACTCAGAGGGTTTATAGTTCTTACAGGGAAGATAATCATTTTGTTGTTAAGCAATTAATTACACAATCTTTAATCCTAAAAGTGGAGGTGTCATTAATGGCCTGAGCTGGCTAAAGGTCTTGGTGGGCTAGGAGACAGGTTATCATATACTTAACACAGAGTCAAGAACCAGAATTTCTCAAGTCACAGTTTTTTAACAATGAAAATGCATAAATAATCAGTTTCATGCAAATGAGCATCTATAGTTACAGGCACTTTAAACAGGATTATAAGACTTAGAGGATGCTGACAATGCAGGACAGAGAGCCCTGTGGAAAGTAGCCTATTAAGTAGATAATCCTTGTGGCTATGTTCTCTCTGTCAGTCAAGGTTACCGCAGATCCCAGGAGAAGACACTCAGCGACAGGTAGACTGGGTCAAGCTAAACACACCGTGGAGGGAAAAATAAAACATCACATAGTATTCTTACTCCTTGAAACTTGAGCCAGGTGGGAAAACTTCCTATTATATGTTTCATATAAACAGACAAAATTTCTACTTACCCTCAATTTCAGCAAAAAACACACCCCTCCCCAAAGGCTTCCGTGTTCATGTCCCTTCCTTAAATATCCATGCTCTTTGCATGTTGTCCCTCAGGTCTGTATCACAACATGTCCTAATGGTCCCCCTCCCCAGCATGGTCTCTGAAAACAGAGGACTCAGCAGCCAGAACAACTTCCCTGTCCATCGCAAGTGCTCAGGAGTGGCTGCTCCCGCCAGTTCCCCTAGCTCATCACAGTCTTTTTGAAAAGTGTCATATGACAGGAAACTGAGAACGCGAACATCATGCTGTATGAGGGCACCTGTTGTATTTATCTTAGTTACATCTCCCATGTGTGAAGGACTAGAGAAGACTGCTCCAAACTAGTCCTAGAAATGCATATTTTAAGCCAGAAAAATGTATATTTAACTTCTAAAAGGAATCAGACAAGTTTGTATAAAACCATGAGTAATCACTGTAATTTAAAGTTTTCCCTAGCTACTTATCTGTTAAACATCATACTAACTACCTGCCCAGCATTTGAGGACTTCCACAAATATCCTTATTACTGTGTCTCATTTTAATACTTGTAATATTATAACCCTGGCGAGAATTGGCAACAAAATTTTAATAAAATTCATTAGTCAGTTTTTTTGTTTTGTTTTCAAACATTTTAAGCGACATACGTTGAGAAAGGCCTTTTTATTAATCAGACACATACATATTAATGAGCTCAGGTTCAAGCTAAGGATAATGATGACTTGGGTGCTGTTATTTTCATCTACACACAAATCCGCAAATCCAGTACTGAGCCACGGACATCCCCCCCGCCAATGCCATGGAACTTAATTTTCAGAGGAATAATTAATAAAACGAGCCATTTGTGCCACTTAAGGAGAGGAAGAACAATGTCATATTTATTACTTAAGGAAAGTTACATCTGAATTTTGATGATGCCAAGATTAACCATTTATCTGAGTCTGTTTTGGATGCACCACTGATCAACACTGCTGGGAGATAGGCATCTCATTTAAACAAGCACAGGTAAGAACCCAGTGATAATTTCAGTTATATATATATGTAATTTATGCTGACATGTGTTTTTATTTACAAATATCCCAGCTTTTGTGTTGGTTCCCATGATACAGGGTTTTTAGAAACAACTAATAATTGAATCTTGATCGTCTCTGCATTTTGATTCAGATTTGTGAATTAACATGCAAGTTTAGTTAAAATTAGCAATAAATAAAGGTCTTATGCTATTTGTTAATCTGGATATTATAGCCTAGTAAATACCACTGGGATTTTGTGAATTTAAATTTGTTTTTAGAAATCCAGTGCAATGATCATTACAGCTGTGTCTTTTCCTAAAGAAAGTATTAGATATTGTTTTTCTTTCTCTTTACAATGTGTGAAGATTGAACACCAAACTCACATGAATGGTAACAAAGGGTTAACTGTGGAAATGTGAATTCAAATTTGTTGGAAACTTCCAAGTGTTCGGTGCTTTTAGAAGTTCTTTTATGATAAACTGGTCCTCCATTCAGATGAAGATGTGGTCTATGGAGAGGAAGGGACTCACCAGGGCACGGCTTTCTCTTCAATGAGGGCCAAAATTTCACCATGCCATCTACTTTTTTTCTGCTTTCTTTTTCCAGTGTGTGTATGTGTGTGTGTGTGTGTGTTTGGTGTGTGACTGTGTATATGTGTGTGTGTGGTATGTGTTGTGCCTATGTGTATATGCGGTGTGCGCTATGTGTGTGTATACATGCGTATATGTGTGTGTGTTTGGTGTGTGACTGTAAATATGTGTGCGTGGTGTGTGGTGTGCCTGTGTATATGTATGTGTGTGTGGTGTGTCTGTGTATATGTGTGTGTGGTGTATGTGCCTGTGTATATGTGTGTGTTGTGTCTGTGTGTATATGTGTTGTGTGTTATGTGTGTGAATGCGTGCATATATGTGTGTGTGAATGCGTGCATATGTATGTGTGTGGTGTGCCTTTGTATGTGTATCGTGCATGTGTATCAGCATGCATGTGAAGGACTGAGGTTGAAGTTAGGAGTCATCCTCTATTACTCTCCCACCTTATTCACTGAGGCAGAGTCTCTCAGTCAAACTCCTAAGTCACCGACATGACCAGTCTTGCAAACCAACTTACTTTAAAGCTTCCCTGTGTCTACCTGTTCTTGAAATTAGAGGCAGAACAGGGTGCCCTCAGGACACTTACATGGGTTTCTGGCTTCCTGAACTCAGGTCCTTTACATTTGCCCAGTAAACTTTACAACTGCTGAACCCTCTCTCAGCCTTGCCATGTTCTTAACTCGCCACAATAAGCGTGTGTATTTTAGTTAGACCTTAAATAAACCACTCTTCTCAATTACTGCCGTACTTTATTTTTATATATTTAAAAACCTTATTTATCATTTTATTATCCTTTTATTATGATTTAATGTCTTTAAATGTTAGTAATTTAGTCTATATTAGAAAGTTAGATACTGTTAAACAAAGCTTTATGAAATACTCCTCTCAATATATGCCGAACTACTGGTTTTTTCCTTTTGGCCTTTCTCTTTATATGTCATTACACTACCTGTTCTACTATTGCTAATGTGTGAGGTCACTTTCCACTCAGCAGTGTCATT